>CATIWM010308999.1:0-17736 GCA_949671775.1 Mallotus repandus
TCCTTCTTCTCTTCTTCCTCCTTTCATTTTCTCTTTTCCTTCCCCATCTTTTCTTCTCAGCACCATCCCACCATCAGCCAATCGTTGCCAATGGCCATCACCGCCAGCCACCACCATTTTCCGCCTCCATTAGTCACCATCACTTGTAGATCTTGTCTTCAAGGTTTTTTACTTTTATTTTCTTACATTTTGTTTATAGTTTTAAAACTCTTTATTTTGTTTTTACATGTTTTATTTTTTTATTTTTCTTATCTCTTTAAATTTATCATTTTTAAGTTTGTTAGTTGATTCAAATAGTTTAATTAATTAGTTGGTCAATTTTAATTTTTGTTATTTTTAATATATTTCAATATTTGTTATGATTTGTGATATTGATATATATTGTGTTGCTTGAATATTTGATGAATTTTTAGGATTAAATTTTCTTAATATATTTTTTTTATTTATTATGTTTTAAATAGCAACACATAATATATATGGTTCAGATAATTATTTAATTTTTGGTCAATTGATTAGTTAGTTATTTTCAACAAATATTAGATAAAATTTATTGGAAAAATTTTGCTTGATATATTGTTATTATATTTGTTATGTTTTAAATAGCTACGTAATAATATGGTTTAGATAATTAGTTAAATTATGGTAAATTAATTAATCAGTTATTTCATTTGGTTAACTAATTTTCTTAGTAATTATAATTAGAGTAAATTTTTTAATTTTGAATGAAAATTAAGTTAAATTAAATTGCTATGTATTAGATAATTATATGAGATTAAAAATATTTTATGAAATTAATTGGTAATTTAGGTTTATTTTATTCATTTGCATTTAGTTTGTAACATAAAATTTTGCACTCCCAATAGTTACGGTGCATAATATTTTCATGTATAAATAAATAAGAAAATACATATTTATATTGTCTTTTTAATAATTTTTTGTATTATTGAAGTGTATATATATGTGAAAATATTATATTTATTGTTGGGTATAAAAATGACATATTAGAAGAGTTTTGATTTGTACCATTTTAATTTATTTTTCTAGTTTCATTTTTTAAAAAATTTGTAATTTTTTTTTGTGGAGAACAATTAAGAATCAAATGAAGTTAAAGATCGTTCGTGAGATAATCAAGAACGGAAATTATATAAATTTAGTAGTATTGAATTTTGTTGAATTGAATTCAAATTATATAATGTTGATACTTGTTGTATTGAATTTTATGGACTTTTATATATTTGGTGTATCAATTTTTTATGATTATAAATTTATAAAATATATTTTTAAACGAGCAATTTATATAATATTAATAATAATTAATAATTTTATTCTATTAATAAAAGTAAAATTTTTATAATTTGACAGATTTATAATGGAAAATTTGTCACTAAATTACTGACAGACAGCAAGCAACCAGAACTATTACTCATTACATAAAAAAATTTCCATTAATGAAAGATGTAAATCCATTGGAAAATAAAAAATATATATATCGGATGAAATGGTGATTGTTGCTATTTGCTCTAATAATGAATCATTGGTTTAATTGAATAACTAAAAGAATAATTAAATAAAATAGATAGACCATTCTCTTATTCTCAGGTCTGGCAAATTCGGTCCTTTTGATCGTTTCTTCATATGTACCTGCAGTAGCATTAAAGCCGACATTCTCACTTCCACTTTGTCCACCCCTGTTCGTGATGGATTGAAAAATCTGTCACTAAAATTACTGATGACCAAAATACTGACAATAAAAAATTCATCACTAAGCGATTTAGTGATAGATTAGAGATTGATTTTTCTATCATTAAACAAATAATTTCTTGCAGTCTTACAGTGTATAATTATAAAGAATTTTTTGGTGGTTCCGGAACACAACAGTGAGCAATGAAGGAAGCAATTGAAGCTCTCTCTCTCTCTCTCTCTCTCTCTCTCTCTCTCTCTCTCTCTCTCTCTCTGTATATATATATATATATATATATATATATAACACACACACAAACATGAAGGGGAACAAATAAATTCATCAAATAAGTCACATTATATCTTATATAAAATCAGATAATTTACTAATTTAATAATTTATATTAATTTATATTAATTAGAATTAGAATTATATTTTAATTTAAATTATTTCCTATTGTGATCAGGTTAACTTATAAAAGTCGGATAATTTTAATAATTTATCAATTCAAATTAAATTAAATTAATTAAAAGTATATTGTAATTTAAATTACACTATATATCCTATTTTGATTAGGTTTATTTCTGTTTTATATAATATAAAATGATTAAATGGTATATTCAATTATAATTTGAATAAAATTATATCTCCTAGATGAACTTTTAAATAATTTTAGAAATTTTATTGAAATTTAATAAAAAATAATAATCATTAATTTTGTTATTGAAATAATTAACAATAAAAAATTTGAAAAGAAAAATACTAAAAAGGGAATGTAGAGTTCTTCAAGAAAGAGAAAAAAAATAACATTAAAATGTCGAAAAATACTAAAAAACTCAATCTATAGTGAAGAATTTTAATAACGTTTACAAAAATAATTAAAATTAATTTAACTAATTTCTTATCATTTAATGATTAATTATAATAATAATTTGAAAACTTGTGCCTAAATTGTTTTAAAAAATAAAAGCATTAAGTCATAAAATATTTAAAATGTGAAGTATAATTTCTAAAAAGAAGAGCAATATTAAACATGCTAAAATCATGAGTAAAAAATTTATTTATAGTGACAAATTTTGTTAAATTTTTAATAAAAGATTAATTTTTTAATTTTTATTATCTAATGTTTCATTACGATTATAATTAAAAATATTACATAGAAATTTTTTTGAAAAATAAAATATTAAAATAAAAATATTCAAAATTGATGTATAATTACTAAACATGAAAAAAAATAAAGTTAAAATTGTTAAAAATACTAAAAAAATTAATACATAGTGATAAAATTTAATAAAGTTTAATAAAAATGATAAAAAATATTTAATTAAAATTATGTTTTATATTGATTACTTATGATTATAGTCTAAAAATAATACATTAAATATTTTTAGGAGAGATGCATAAGTTTTTTAAAATAATGTATAAAAAGCTAAATTAATATTAAAATATTAAAATGATACAAAACTTAATTTATAGTGAAAAATTATATTAAAATCTATTAAAAATATTTAAAATTAATTTAACTAACAAATCATAAGGGTCATAAATAATTATAAGTAAAAATCTGATAAGAAATTGAACAATTAAAAGGCAATGAAGTTTAATAATGGATAAAAATACAAGTACACAATCATTATAAATAAGGTAAATACAACTATAAAATATATATTTTTATATGACAAATCTCAAAAAATAAGAAAAGTATTCTTATAATGAGTGTTACTAATAACAAATTAAAAAGAACGATTAAACATAAAAGAAATGTTGTGTAATAATTTAAACAAAATTTTATTAAAATTGCAATAAATTATGATCCATTAGGTCCATAATAGTAAATTGCTATACAAATAAATAATACTTTTATTATTTTTAGAAATTTTATTAAATAATAACAGTTCTGACTATCACGGGTGTTTTTCTTAAAAAAGTTACTGTGAGTATAAATTTTTTTTTATTCGTGTGTGAAACATAGGGTTAGTAATACTAGTAATATGTAAATTCCACATGAATTGGTCAATAGAAGGCAAGGCAGTAGCTCTTCTACTGGCCTAACTTAGGGGTCGTTTGTTTCATTAAAAATAAGGGTGAGATTCAGAATTAAAATTGGTGATTCCAATTTTTAGTGTTTGGTTCATTAAAAATTTTGTATGGGAACAGAAACAGATTCCCTCATGAATGGGAATCACCTATTCCCCTCATAAGGATAAGGAATTATTTTTATTCCTATGAAATTAAGTCAAATTAATTATAAACTAGTCAAAATTTTAAATATTGTCATATATAATTTTTAAAATTTAAAAAATATAATTTTTTTAAAGTAATAAAATAAAATATATAAAATTTATAATAATTATTATTTAATATATTTTTATATATAAATAAGATTGAATCTAACTTTAGTTTTCTTGTAAATTAAATATTTTATTAAAATTTTCATTTCATTCGACCCGTGGATCCTCCGCGACCATGGAACAAGTTTGCTAAATTACAACAAAACATTAAACAAATATCCTTGGTAGTTGGTCTAACCTCACCCTCATTTACTTCAGTTTTTTTCCCAGGATGTCCTTCCTTCTACAGTAATAAACTTGTCTTCATTACTGTACAAGAGGGTAATAAATGCACTCTGTTTTTCTTTTTATCAGAAGAAATTCCATTACTGAGGTAATCTAGTGTCCAAGATTAGAGCCCTGACCCAGCTCACTGCATCTCAGCTTTTTCTTGGCTGAAACTCCATCACTTTGGAAATATTAGAGCTAGATTCCATAGAAAATTTTCGACAACATAATGCACAACCATTTCACAGAATTCCGCGGACACGCTGAATAAAATCATAAGTATAGATGGCAGAATAAAGCAATGTACGAGATAACCAAAATATATTGGCACTTGAACAAAACTTGGCCTACAAAAAAATTGATATTTTCTCAATTCAGAGGTCCACTACAAAGAAAATCGTACATCTATGCAACTAAATATTTTCAATTTCCATTTTAGCTTTCACTGGAAAGAATGGTACAAGCACTAGCAGCAGCCTTGCCTACACAGATGCCAGCAATTCTTCATGGGAGTTCAAGAGACAACAGCAATTTCTCCTTCAAGATCTTGAATTAGCCCGAGCCTCTTTCAAACTCTACAGTCCAGTTTAGGGATTAGAAATAGTAAAACTTGATATTGTCAGCTTCAATTTAAGCAAGATATAGACGATCATGACATACCAGTCGTTTGAAAGATCTGCTATTTGGTGATTTCCTTTTTTCCTCTGAACCAGGTTTTGCACGATCCAAGGCCTGAAATACAAAGAAATGTAAAAGTCATATATAGCTTTCCTCATAATAACAAAAATGCTTAATATATTAGCCAAAGCAATCATAGGGAATCACCAGGTCCTTAATGAAACAAGGACAAATACCTGCATAAAAAGTCAGAAAACCACATCATCCTCAACAATAACAATCAATAGTCTCCTAAGGTAAATGTTCTCCACAAGGTATAACACCCCAAAATTGCTTGCCAATTTAGTATTTGGTTATTGTTGTGTTATTTAACCTACAATTCTAACGGATCTCACTCAACCCAACAACAAACCAAACTTAAGACCTAATAATTTGATGCCTTAATAATTTATTGCAGATTTTATTTGTCAAAGCAGGATCTAGTATAATGCTGTACAATCTCACGCACATCCCATTTTCCCCTGCCATTTTCCACCATGTCCCAAGCATATGCTAAGAGTGGTGACTATACTGTAAAATCTCCAGCACCTTGTACTAAATGCATAGAAAATATAATTGTCTAACACATGTTCTGGACTTGCATACAAAATTCCAATGGATTAAGATCTTTGCTCATTGATATGCATGGTCCAAGGTGGAAGTACGCTAATTAGATATCTTTGGCAAAGGAGAAACCTAAGATTAGCAGTCTCTATATGCAATTAACATAGCAATGACCTGTTCACAGTCTCGGCAAATAATTCTTCATTTGGGCTCTACCTGAGCCCGAGGAAACTCAGTTTATTTTTCAGGTGAGACTGGGAATACAATTGCCCCATTTCCCAGCTTGCAAATGTTGGAAAAAGTATAGAAAATTTTTGGAATTCCTTTTAGATTTTTTAATGCTGCTGAGCTAACTATAGTGCAAAGTCATCTCTTTGGTTAATAAGATCCAAAGAGGTTTATCAATCCCAAAGGGGCGCAGATCCATAATAGCCTACATGTTAAATAAAATAAAATAAAAGTAATGGGACAGAATGCCTGATTTTTTGACAGGAGAACTAATTGGATTGTTGCAAGAGGAATGAATGGGATGTGTTTCAGTATATATATATATATAGTTAGTTAGTTTCATATTCAAAGCCAATTTCTAAGGAACTGCTCAACTTTTAGCAAAAGGTGCTCATTCAAATATTTAAATATCTGGGCTGGGCTTGGTAGACAAACAAGCATGACTCTCTAGGCAACACTTGAACCAAACAAGACAAACAAATTTGCCCTAGTTCAGCCCAATCCCCATTTTGAACAATTCTAATAAGTAATATTATAGGTAGGGGCGTAATCGAGCCGAGCCTTGACCAGTTTAGGCTTAGTTTGTTTATAACTGAGCCGAGCTCGAGCTAAACTCGCTATGCCACTTCTGTGTTTGCGAGTTGTTCGCAAACTTAATCGAGCCTAAAGAAATTTTAAACAATGCAAATTATAAATTAAAAATATACACTAAAAAATTTAAAATAAATTATTAACTAGAGTAACTGTAATATATTAAAAAAAAATTATAATTTTATTCAAATAATGTATTTTTATATATTTTTTATAATAAAAATTTATATATCATATATCCAAAGTCAAATTATTTATACATTAAAAATATGAGCTAGCTCGCTAGCTTTTATTAGAGCTTGTTCATAGGCCTCATCAGCCAAACTTTGTATAGTTTGAACTTGACTCATTTATTAAATGAGTTTCAATATTCAAGCTCAAACGAGCTTTTATCAAGCTGAATTCCGAGTAGCTCGCATGCAACTAGGCTCATTTACAATCCTAATTACATGGCAAGTCACTGACCAAAAAATTAGCTAGGAAACAACTATAAATATGCAACCGCAGCGACCAGTGAGAAAATTCTAACCCTTCATTTTAGTAATTGCCACAATCAGTGTTTAGCTGCTCCTATCTACCAAACACTTTAGCTGAGAAAGCCTTCTAACTTGTATAATTTTCCCAGATGTTATGGGTTCCCTGGAGTAGCCAAATAGCATGCTGTGGGGGCAATTTTAATACTAATTCTCACTGCAAATCAAGAAAGCATATGCCAAATCCAAAATAAGCCCAAACTTGAAGATATTTGATGGTTGTGCATTTCTTTAGGCAATGATTTTGGAACTGTTCGAGTTGCAATAGTTTAGATTGTGCAAACTTGGGATCATTTATAGATGTACTAGACTCTACATTGAGGCCAACAAAATGACAAAGGGCATCAAATACAGCCTTTGCAAAGTTACTGATTTAGGTGAAAAGTTACTGATTTAAGTGAAGTTGCTTTGCTTTGTTTGGAGCAGCAACATATGTGGTCTTTCTACTACAACTCCTGAAACCCACTGTAGGCGCATTATAAGGATGATGTGGGGTTCAATGCAGCAAGAAAGAAATCAGCTATGTGATGTGTGAATTGCATGGCCTGCTAGCAATGTCGAAATTAAAGATCAAATGCATAGAGAAACAACCAAGACAAAAGGCATTAAGTTCCAATTCTCATGACAGAAAAGGTTGTCCTGCTATATTTTAATTTTCTCAGGCTATCCTTTTCTTGAAAAATCAAAATTTTTATTAAGGGAGACTACAGAGAGTATTTAGTGAACACTGAAAAAGCAGTAAAGGTCAGCACAGATGAAATTTTTACCTGAATCAGTGACTCCACTCGTCGTCGCATGCGAGTATGCATGAATCCTTCTGAACACTGTTGAGGAACGCAAGGAATAAATTAAGATAAAGCATCATTAATTAAGAATTTAATGTTGACACTGCAGGAATCCCGCATAAAAACACAGCAGGACATCAATTACCCAAGAAACCATTCCCTGATTCATCCAATGCCATATAGAAAACTTTATAAGAACTTGATAGAATTTCAAAAGATAATGGCCTTTATTTGTGTGTGCTAGTGCATGTAGTTTAATTGAAGTTTGATATGAAGCTTAATTTCTTGTGTGGCATTAATATAGATTATGAGTTAATTTTAGATCTAATTGGTAGAAAGTAATTTTTTTTAATGTTTATGTTTATTGCCACTATTCCCTATTAATGTATTATTGTGTCTTCTCTCTCCCCCTTCACATTTCAATTGTCAAATTTCTTAATTTAAGGATATGAGGCAGAAACTCAAGAATGAGATATAGTGCTTTTGAGACTGATTTGATTAGCAATAGTGGTATATGAACTGAAAGATATATGCATAAAAATTGATTTCTAATGGTTGAATGATGAGATAAGTTTAAGGAAACTGAATGAGGACAAGGTTAAACCTCGTGATTATTAGTTGCTGTATTAATAACTCTGAAGGAAAGATAATTAAGAGAGAAGAAGTAGAGTAGAGGAGGACAGTAACCGAAACGAGCATGCATGGCTTTCAAACAAAATGTTCATATTTTCATTACCAACAAACAAAGGAAGTTATAGTTAGCTCTGCTGGTTACATCTTCACGATTTCAGTCTTTAAATTAAGAGAATAAGCAGTATAATTTCAACAAATATTTAATACCTGGAGAAGAAATTAAGTTTTTTGTATCTACTGTTTCTTTCCATGAATCAATTGTCAAATATTTTTGTATAATATATTGTTTTTAAAGACTAGTCATTTTTTTTAATATTTCCATTTAATTGACTTTGGTATTGAAACTTACTGAAGTTAAAACTTTCATTAAGATTTATATAAATGACAATTGAGTTAATGTTCAATCCATTTTTAGTTTTATAATGGATAGGATAGTAAGATATTTTCAAAATATGGCTGAAAAAGTTCAGGACAAGTAACCAATGAATCATGAATTCATGTATCTCTGCAATTACTCAAAAGCACAAAATAGAAATAAAACAAAACGATTAATACAAGACAATTTCATCAAATCAGCATATGCAGCATTCCTTTTTCAATCCTATCATATTTCTCCTGTGATACATCCAATAGTACACAGAAGAGTTAATACCAGGATAAATGGCAATTTGATTAGTAAAAGGCTTTTTTGGGCCTCGATGTGCCTGGCTAAGTAATTTCTGACTAGATTAAGCCTGTACAGACAGCAAATGGAAGCGGGCAGTAAAGAAATGCCATAAGAAATAACCAAATGACCATCTATTAAGCATTTGTGTCACGAAAACCTAAGCAGTCCACCTAACTATGTGACATATAGAATGGTTGTCAATACACAAAGTTGATGTTCTTAAGAAGAATACTGTGGAGGCCAAAGCACAGAATAATCCACTTCCAAACATTACCAAGAACAACATTAAGATATTTTAATTCATTGATCAACAAAGGAAATAGAATCATTCAACATAATAACTGAGAAAAATATATAGCTACTCCTAAAGATGTATGCCAGTCACTTATTTAATGGTAACCTCACTTTTCCTAAACCAATATGCATTGCATCCCAAGTCTCCAACATAGGATGATTCAAAATTATAGAAATAAATTATAAGTTGAACACCAGTATTGCATGACTATTAAACCTACAACCCATTTATTCTACGGCTGGCAACTTGAGTTCTAGTGTAGCACGGAAAATTAAACCCTTCCTTCTAATCCTCAAGCAGACATCAATAGTTTCTTGATCATTATATTTTTAACAAGACCATTGTGCATTTTTATATTCCAAAGCTGGCATATGAGAAGAATTGCACAACAATTTAAGCACAAGAAGCTTACCTTAACATGATAACTAACATATGCATGGAATGTAGATAAATTCCACACTGTACGGTCCAACTTTTTCCCTTCCACATGGCGAGGAAAAATGACTGCACAATTGTTGCATAAGAATTGGTAATTGGGAGGATAAAAATGGAGAAAACATACTGTATTTGTTCTAGTGCCATTACCAAAGGATACAAAGCCTGCATTTGCAGATAGTGCTTCTGCAGGAACATCTTTCAACTCTACAGGTGGGTTAGGAGACCACGAACAAAGAGGAGCATTATTAAGTCCAGCTGTACGCCTTGCTTCCACAAATTCCTAATAAGAGTAATAACTTCAAAAAGTGAAAAAAAAAATAACTGACCTAGAAAAGTTCAAAGAAAAAATACCAGAACATATACAACGCAACCTAGACAAGAGCACAAAAAGAGTGATTGTTTGTGTCACTGATATACAGTACATGCTTTCTATAAATCTTAGAGACAAGAGCGTTTCCATCTTCATCATCAAAGGGGTTCTCATTCATTCTGCAAACATTTCTGGTTTCTCTAGAGCTTGACCTGTATAACAAGCTACAGATAATATACCTGCAAGAAGGAAGTTGCAAGAGCAGTATCTATGGTGTCCTTGAATCTCATAGGGAATACTACAGTAACCTTCTCGGCCTGCTAGAAAAAAAAATTACACATTCTAAGCTTAATTGTCATGTGTTATATTTCTGCTTTAAGTAGATAAAAAACAAATCAATAAATACAGAACACATATTCTCTTGAGAAACATACTAACTGAACTTGAAAAGAAAAAATTAAAATCTAAAAGAACTTCCGGCTAAATCAAAGAGGCAGAAAAAGCTCGAGAGAGAATAAAAATTCTACAATGAAATGAACAAAAGGTAATTCATTAATTATTGCTAGTTTCACCGATTGCATGGAAGTCAAAATCAAATAGAGTAGTTCTAATTATAAAATAAATCAGTAAAACATAAATTATTGTTCACATAAATTATACCTGAGGAAAAATAAAAAAAGACTCATTCGGCCTATGCACAAGGGCAAGAAGTTGATCGATATCAGGAGCAACAGTCCTTGAAGCAAGATGTTTTAGAACCACTCTTAATGGGGCACCCAGAACTACTTCTCTAACAGATGCAATCTTTAACAAAACAGCCTGCCTGTTCTCTGCACAGAATTATCATAGACAATGTCAAATTCATCAATTAACTACTTGAAAAAAAGGACATAATAACTCAAACAAACCCAGATGACATACAAATGAATCATCAAAAAATAAATGCCATTATCACATAACAAAACAAATTACATACAGCCATTCATAGTATGTGCATAAGTTTCCATGCTCAACAAAAAAATGAGCGCTCAAATGCTAAAACCATCTAGTTGCATTAAGATTAGGAAGCAAGTTTCATTGCATGATTAGACATCAACCTACAATAGTTCAAATGCACCACGTAAAGCTCATTGCCTTTTAAGTTACATATCCTCTTCGTTCTTAACAAAGATCAGCATTTTCAAAAAAAAAAGACCCTTAATATGTTTTTCTTTATGGCATATACGAAGCTCATAATGACCTTAGAAAAGGAACTTGTAGAACCTTCATCATTAGGAAGCTTAGACAAATTGATCTTCAAAGTGAGATTAAAGCCATCTCTTGGAGGATCCAGAATCTGAACAATTGTTCCATAAGCAGCCTTTATAGCATCTATAGCTCCAAATGGAAGTCCACTTAAAAAAACAGTTTCTGGAGGAGGAATTGGCAATGATACAGATAACAACACAACATTTGTGTTCTTCATTGATACCTGCAAATTGTTGTTTTTTTTTTATACAAAATTAGCAATAAAATAAGGAAGTGGGTTCTTAATTCATTTTATTATGAAGCAAGATAAAACAGACATAATATATATATATATATATATAACCTGAACATGGTAGCGAACATCATTAAATTCGACCCACTGGTAATCAAGCTCAACTGCCTTGTCAAGACTGAAATATTAACAACATAATCAATGGAAAAAGATCATTTAAATTTCTGGGTTCCAATTTTCAATTCAAGATACAAGCATTAGAAGCAAAAGTAACACTGATAATAACACACAGAGAAAAATAAAGCAAGGAGAAAGAACGCACTTTTTAACACGATTTAACAAGGTCTGAAGAAGAAATTTGGAATGAGACTGCAACAGAATCATCGGAATTCAATTTTCAGGGACCTCTGACTCTCTGGTCTTCTCTATGCGTAAACGTATCCTCCTCAGTTTCTTCTATTTGAATAAGAAGAGGGGAGAAAATGGATTGTAAACGAAAACGCAGGCTTTTCAGCTTTGGAAGTCGGATCTTCTTTTGGTTCTTTCTTATAATTGTTCTTTTCCTCAGTCTGAGAGAAAAAGAAGTGTCTTTCGTGTTCACTGGCTGATTACCGATTCTTTTACGATGTGTTTTAAAATGGCAAAATACGTTCTTTCACGCCTGAAGTTTATCACTTTTATCTATTACACATCTAAACTTTATTTTTTCTTATTAAACATATAAATTTTTATATTTTTTCTATCTCACGTATAAATTTAAATTTTTTTTATTCTATTGAACGTATAAAATTAAAAAATTTAAATTTATATATATAATGAGTCAAAATAAAAATTTATATGTGTAATAAAAAAATAAATTAAGATGTACAATAAATTAAAATGATAAAATTTTGATGTAAAAAAAGATTTTTTTTCATTTTAAAATGGCTAAAACTATTTTCCCCAACATAGTAACTGTCCCTATATCAGGCCAGACTGTTGAGGGGCATTGTAGAGGGGGAGGTTCGACTCCCCACTCCCCCTCCCCTCTCATAATAAAAAAACAAACAATAGTAACTAAAAATGAGATAAAAAATTTATTAACCACATCCTTTTTTTTTTTTTTGGCCTGCCGATATAAGCTGGGATGGTTTATTAACCACATCTAATGTTGAATGTATGTGATAACTAGAAAAGTTACTCATATTTTGTCGTGAGATACACAAAAATTAAATTCTAGATAAAAAAAAAAGATTCATAGTTCATATATTAATTATTAAATTTATACTTTTTAAAAAAAATGAAGATTATAAAAAGAAAAAAGCAAAAAATAAATTAAATTGTCCACACAATTCCTAGCAACACATAGTCCGATAGAGCACAAAACAGAATCATGTATTTTAATAAGTGATAAAAAAATTAATAATGATTAATTTGTAAATTCATTTACTGACTAGTATAAATATATTTAAATTCTAAAATATGTTTTAAATAAATTGTAAAAAAATTTCATCATATCTTGAAAAGAATTTCTCTCTCTCTCTCTCTCACATATATATATATATATATATGTGTGTGCACGCACAGTCATATCCTCAATTTTTCAATAACTAATCGAAATAATTTTTAATTTTTTCTCTATCTCACTTTTTTAGTTATATATATTTTTAGTCTTTTGCTTTTCAAAAGAAAATTTTGCATTATTTCATTTAAAAATTAATTTATACTTAAATAAAGAATAAAAATTTGATTAAAATATAAATTCATATGCAATAATTAAAATTTTATACGGAAACTATTAAATTTTAAATTCAAGTTCTCATTTTTTCCTTTCCAATATAGTTAAAAATATTGATTTAAGGACTGCAATTTAACTGTTTTAATATATATAGTTGGAGAATAAATTAATAAAAAATTATTATTGATACTACTTTACAATTATGTCTTAATACTTATAATTTTTAAAAATTTTCATAATTATCATCATACAATGAATCTATAAATATTACAAATTATAATTAAAAATTTAAGAATATTTAAAAGTTATATATTAATTATATTTCTGCCAAAATTTTATATGAATAAAAACCAACTAAAATAAATTTGTTATAAAAATTTAAAATAATATGTATTTATAATTATAATTTAAATAAAGAAATTTTCTATTACTATAAAAATAATTTCATTGGAATTTGAAACTATAAGTGTAAAGCACATATTGTCACTTCCAAAAAGGTAGAGTAGGGCCGCCAAACATCAAAGCAAATGGAATTACATCAAAGCCTGAGGAAATGGTGTTATTGTGGACATCAAGCAGGGGCAGAAAGGGAAAAGCACGCAGGGAGGCAAAGGTCAATTTTCCAATATGGCGCCGTTTTCTTTAAGAGCCACTACATAGTGTTTTGCTGAAGAAAAACACAGTGGCAATAGCGTGATTTCATGAAAATTGAAGGGTAGAATCAAAGGCAATTTTGAATGTTGACTAGATTTAATGTTGACTAGATTTATTTAAAGGATAAAATTACATTTATTCAGTCGCCCTAAATGTCTGTGGCAGAAGTTAATGATTAGGTTATTTTTGTCAATTTATAATCTTTAATGAGGTTAATTTTGTCCTTTAAATAATGCAATACAAGTGGCACATGACATGACTAATAACTGGGATAAAAGTGGGTCATGTTTGATCTAATTCAATATCTAGTCAACATTAAATCTGCTGGAGACACTACATTGGTATGCTTTTCTAAAGTTCAGACACTTGATTGCAAAAAAAAAAAAAAGTTCAGACACTCAAATAGAAAAACCACAAAAGTTGAGACACCAAATTTGTAATTTTTCCTATAAGAAAAGAAGCCGAAGCAACATTGTCTTCAACAATTGTATTGAATTTATACATGTTAAATAAAAAAATAATTACAATTATTGATAATTCCATGTAATCTCTGTGCTAATACTCTAAGGATGAAAATTGGTTTATTGCATCATTGGTACCTTAATTTTGTCATATATTTCATTTTAGTACCAGATTTTTAATTTTTTTATTTTCAGTTAATGAAGTTCTATTTTTGTTTCAGATTAAAGTACCTCAAACATATCCGATCAAATTTACCATACGTAACAGCTAGAATAAGAATATTCTTAGTATATTCGCCATGTAAGCATCCCATTAAGCAACCTAATCATCTTGTCGGCCCTAGAATCCCATATTTCTATCCTTTTATTAAGGTTTTCATGTATGATAAATTTTATTTTCTAAGGCCTATAAGATGATTAGGCTGCTTAATGAGATGCTTACACGTTGAATATACTAAGAATATGCTTATTTCGATTGCCATGTTTGTTAAATTTGATCTGATATATTCGAGGTACTTTAACCTCAAACAAAAATAAAAATTCAATAACTGAAAAGAAAAAAATTAAAAATCTGGTACCAAAATGAAACATAGGCAAAAGTTAAGGTACCATTGGTGCAATAAAACCAATGAAAATTATAATAAAAATAAAATTGTTAGAACTAAAATAATTATAACAATTGATAATTGAATTGAATTTATACATATTATCATGTTAAGCAAAATACTTAGGAAAAACAATCATGAGTATCTTATCAAAATTACCAACAAATAGGAGGATCTTGGAAGGCACCTCAACTATTGCACCACGCATGTCTGCTTATTGTAAATCTGAATATTGCTCTTGTATTGAGGATAGGCTCTATACTACTAACCAGCTGTTGTTTGAACATTTTTAACAATTACTTTGCATGTAAGCTTAGCATTTTATTCTTTTATTAAATAAAAAATTAATTCAGAACCCAAGACACATTCCGACTAAAAAGATTAACTATAGGCCAAATTGTTCGTTTGAGCATAAACTTAAAGGAATTCAGAAATTTAATTGGAGAATGTTGCAATAATAAAAAATCTTTAACGATTATAGGAATTATTCAAGTCTATGACATAGAGACTAAAGTTATGGGATGGTCTATTTGAACTAAAAATGAGAATAATTTTGAAAATCAATAGCGAGAATGTTCATATGATAAAGACTTTGGTTACTAATATATAGAATGTCACTATGAGGGACACGACACGATTTGATAAGTTGGCATAAAGTGTCTGGGACACAACCATCCACCATGTAAAATAAGGTGTAAGACCGTAACTAGGGTATGACATTTGAGAGGAATTGACAAAAATGTAATTTGGGCTATGAGTGAGCAATATGAGATTTAAAAGGCCTTGTTTAAGATATGATTCTCTGGGATTGTGCGAGCATAACCAATAGGGTCAGACCAACACATTATGAATGAATAAATATGATAACATTCAATGAGGTAATAGTACTAGCCACACTGATATTTATTTGTGCATATAGTCCGGTGCTTTGAATTCAATGTGAATATATTTAAATCTTGTGGTTCTCTATATGAAATTATAATATTATTTAAAGTTCAAATAAATATTATGATAAGCACCAAAAGTATGAGATTTGGCATGAGTTGAGTTTAAGCCTAAGAGGCCAAGGTGCCAAGTACAACTGTGTTTTACAGAAAATTTGAGATGTGTGAAAGATGAGAAAAGTTATTGAGAAATAAATGTTTAAGCCTCTCTGTTATATTATGTAAAGTGTTGAGAATCTTGTACTAAATTATGAGACCATGCTTGAATAATATAAGTTGCATAACATGAATAAAAGTAAAATATACATTATTACAAATATCAAATATCTGTATCAAAGCTAAAGAGCATGATACCAGAGAACCATTCAAATATTTGAGAATTTAATTTTAATTTTAGATGATTGAGTTATTTAATGAATTTTATCTAGTAATGATATATTTCTCCATAAGCTTCAGTTCCTATTTTGTTTTTATACACTTTTCCATCGAGTTGCAATTCTCTTTATCGTTATTGTGTATTATTGATCCATCATATTGTGTTTATACTCTATTCACTCACTGAGTATTTTCTCTTGAAAATACTTATCACTTTCTTTCTAATATTTGTCTAGAGTGATTGGTTGTTGTGAGTAACTATCTGAAAGATAGCCTGGAGTTAAGCAGGTTATTCACGCAATATAAAGGCATAAAAGTTAATGCTCCGGCAAGATGTATTGTAATATTAAAGTGGACATAGACATAATGTTTTATATAGACAATTTTTAATAGATTGTAATTTTTGGATCTTATATACAGTTAAGAAGTGGAATTAAGAATGGTTATTTTATAATGGTTATGAGTGATGGTCGGAGTTTGGTTATATTAAGGTTAAATTATTTTGTACTTGTTATGTTTATATAGAAATATATATGAGTTACAATTGGAGATTAAATTCAAATGTAACTACATATGTATACATTTAAATTTGGAAGAGTAAATCATTGATTATTCGAGACAAAATTTATACTTTGCCACACAATACTCGAGTTAGGTGGGTTCAGAGTGGCCATCTAACAAAAGTATTAGTGGGGTTAAGGTGTCATAAATTGTTTTCCTTTTGGCCTTGATATGATCCTCATGTGATCCTAGATTTAATTTTTAATTCATTTTTTTGGTAGCCTATTTTAGTATTTTTATTATAAGTTTCTCTACAGAAATTGGATTGAGTTGATTCAAGATGGACTGGAAAGAAAAGAGAAAGATCTATACTTTTGATGAAGATGATTGGGTCTGATTCGATCTTATTCATGAGCTAAAATTATGAAAGATTATCAGGTCACGTACAGAACTGGGCAGACTACACATACGATAGTAAATGGGCCATATCTCTCTCAATATAGATCCAAATGGAGAGTTTCAAGATTCATCTGAAAGCTTACGTCATGGGCTATAACTTTAACATTTTGGGCTTGCATCAATTCGGCCTTCATCGTGGTGAAAAGTGTGCTACAATGTGCTATATTTGTCAATCCGAATGTAATTAGGATTATATTTTCTTATTTAGGTAGAATTATATTTTCTTATTTAAGAAGGATTTTGTTTTCTTATTTAGTTAGGATTTTAATTAGGTTTTATTTAGGGTTTTTTTAAGTCTATATAAAGGCCTTATTTTATGTAACTTGAGGGGATGATAATTCAGAATTGAAGTTTTAAGAAACCTAAAGGCTGTTTGCTTTTATCTTTGGGTTCTTGCGTAGAATACATGTTTTTAAGGAACATTCAAGTAGATTCATCACCTGCTTGTGGAGTGTTTTGAAATTGGAATTCAGAAACAAGTTTTCTTTATTCTAATTCTTTGATCATCTAAGTAATATGATTTCTAGCCTTTTCTTAGGGGTTGTTACTGAATTGAGTATTGGGGTTTTCAAGTTAATGTGTTGGGGGTCCATATATATA
>CATIWM010309014.1:0-18000 GCA_949671775.1 Mallotus repandus
AGTAAAATCAGGGGCAAGACCCTCCCAAATTGAGACCTGACAAAGAATTTGCCACCCTTGCTAGGCAAGGGGCAACACAGTTTGCAGATCTCCTAACGAACACAACTTTAAAATTACTAATCTAAGATAACAAATTCCTGCAATCATCAAGAATAAGACTAAAAGAAGAGAAGTTGAGTCCTGTATCCTGAAGACCTTGAACTACCTCTAAAGCATCCGTGATAAAAGTTTACAAGCATAGACCTGCATGATTCTGAACTTGGGAATGTTGTCGACAATGAAGTAGTAGCAATTTTCAGTGGCACTCCAAATGAGGTAAAACCATATCCTTCGCCAGCGAGGATTTATGTAAAGAACTGCTACTAATCCTAGCAAGACGCATATATATGTCACCACAAAGGTCACATAGAAAACTTCCATGTCCATCAAGCCACTGTCTTCTTCTTCTTTCTCTTCTTCATTGTATCCTGGCAGTGCTGCTGCTGGTGTGCAGTTGTTTGGCAATGGCAGCCCACCAAGGAGAGGATTTCCAAAATAGCTGCTCTCATCGAACGTTGCAAACTGATAAATCCTCTGAGGCGTATATCCGTGCAAGTTATTATATGATATATTGAAAACTGCCAATGTGTATATCTGAGCAAGCTGTGAAGGGATTGTTCCGTCCAGATTGTTGTTTGAAAGATCCAGACTTTCAATTTGATTGAGTTGGGAAAGTGTTGCTGGAATTGATCCAGACAAGCTGTTGTGGGATAGATTCAACGAGCGGATTTGTGTAAGTGTTCCAATTCCAGAGGGAATCTCACCCGTCAACCTGTTGCAAGAAAGATCAATTCCTGACATGGACTCAAGAATTTTTCCACGGTAATTTTCTGTTCGGCTCTTTGTAGTAAACTGTAAAGGTTCCTGTGGGGAAACAGGAGAAACGAACTCCATAAACGCAGTGGGAGTAGGAGCTGGAGCTGCATCATCCAGTCTGTATCGGTTGAGGCAGGCGAAAATTTGTCCAGAAATTTGATTATGAGAAAGGTCAATCATCCACATTTCATTAAAATTACAGAACTGAATTGGGATCTCTCCTTCAAGACTGTTGTTTTTCAAGATAAGATAGTTCAACTGATTATAAAGACTGCTTAGCCAGGTAGAAATATTACCACTGAAATGGTTATGACTGAGATCCAAAATTGTCAAACGAGAGCAGTTTGAAAATGCATCGTCCAGTTATCCTTGGAGCCATTTTTAGATAGGTGAACATGAAACATCCCTGGGGGGCAGAATCCAAATGGTAGGCTCCCAGAGAGATTGTTCCTCGAAAGGTCCAAAGCTTCAAGACACCGCATATTTCCAATCTATCCAGGAATTGTGCCAAAGAGCTGGTTGTCACTGATATCCAGCACTTCCAGAAAAGAGCTATTATACAAGCCATCAGGAATTCTTCCAGTGAAGTGATTGCCATCTAGTTGTAACCAAGACATGTTTCGCCAATTGGACTTCGCAAAAAGTATCTGGCCTTCAAAACTATTGTTTGAAAGTATAAGGGTGTGTAACAAGGAGCAACACTGCTCTGGTAATCTGCCAGATAATTGGTTATTAGACAGGTCCAGGATTTGCAGCAAGTTTATCTCAACTATTGAAAAGGGAATGGTACCAGATAGCCCATTTGAAGATATGTTTAAGTATTCTAAATTGGGAAAATATGCTCCGATTTCTGTTGGGATCTTCCCAAAGAGGAGATTCTCAGACAAATCTAAATGAGCCAAGTGCATGTGAAAATGAATGGGCAACTGGAGAGGTCCTGAAAGGGAAAGATTCACCAGAGAAAGTATTTCAAGTTTTATATTGTTTTCCAACAGCCAATTTGGAAACGCTCCCTGCATTTTAATGTTAGAGATGACAAGACTTCGTAAGTCATGTTGATGATAAACGAATCTAGGGAATGTTCCACCATGTCCATGAGCAGACATACTTAAGATTTCTAACTGAAATTTTGGCGTCAAGGAATTCGGCTCACTTTCAGCATAGATTTCATTGTTGTCAACATTCAAATACTCGAATTTTGAAAGGTTATAAAATGGTTTAAGTGAGGATGGGATTTGGAAGTGATTGTGGGAAAGATCTAACAGCTGAAGGGATGTCAAATTTGACAAACACAAGGGTAAGGTGCCATTTAGATCATTTTGGCTGATATCTAGGACTTGGATGTGTAAAAATTCACATGCACCTGCAAATTGTTCATAGAAATATTAAATTAATTGTTAAAAAAAAACACACACACCCACACAGAGGTGCTACTGTCAATCTCACCTTGAGAAGGTAAGGTGCCACTGAGTTTGCAACCATGCAGCGACAAAGTCTTGAGAGATGCCATAGCCCAAATAGTTAGAAGAGAAGCACTGGGAATATGTAAGAAGCCATCCAAGCTCAAATGTTCCAGATTCTTGAAATAAGGCAAATCTTCAAAATTTAGCAGAAGTGTCCAGTTAATTACGCACGTAGCGTGCGCACACATAGATGGACTTCTAGATGCCTCAAATTCATCGACAGTCTTTCAAAATCTGCAGCAATATCACTAGTTTCCATCTTTCATCATAGTTTTAACTCTGCTCCAAATATCCATTGTCATTGTGCCATAGAATATATAACGAGTTGCATGCTTAAAACTAGAGGTACTTTGCACTTGCCGCTAAAATTCAAGGGCTCATCGTACCACGCTGCATTACCTCCTAGATTTAGAGACTTGAGAGAAGAAAACCCACCAAGAGATGGTAGTACACTCTGACCCAAGGAATTGGAACTTAAGTCAAGGACCTCCAAGTTGCTAAACTTTGTTGATGGTGTTTCAGGGCCTGCAAGAACTAAAACATTTCGTATCAGGATAGTCGCAAGTATTTTTTAAACCAATGAGCTTTCACTCAAGTGGTATGTGGAGTTTCTAGAGCTGTGAGGCTTTGAGCTGTGTCAGAGATGTTCACAGCTTGCAAATATTGACTTATACCTCAGTTTCAAAAAATACTTGAGATGTTCACAGATGCTTGAGATAGCTTCAAGCTTGTATTTGTGGAGAAGACCTTGACTTCAGTCAATCACTTTACTCGGTGAAGAATTTTTTATCAGCAATTTCTGCTCCCCAAACGGAATTTAAGCCCCACTTGGACCCCATTACCAATAAAAGAAAAGATTTTAAAATACAACCAAGTTCAGCTATTACGGCAGGCATCATCTGGATATTAGTATAAGATTTAACATCTATAATTAGAGATACATGAACTCTATTTAGCTGGTGCACCCGTGCAAGTATGCATTTGAGAAGCTACCTCGTAAGATGTTTGCGGGCAGTGGCCTGCAACGAAATCATAACTTAGTATTTCATATTGTGGAGTATTTGCATACAAAGATATGCTAATTATATAAAGAGGTCCATTTTCAGTGACAAACCTGCACTTATGGTGAATTTTAAAAAATTATCAGAATTTGGTGGCAGACTAAGAAAGGGACAAAATTTTCTTGTTCATTAAAAAAAAAAAAACTCCTCCGCTTTGAGTGGTTGGACTTCCTTAACAAAGCAAGAATATATATATATATATTAGTATTTTTATGTTATTATTATATTTCATTAATATAACATAAAATGTAGATTTTATAATATTTTTATGTAATATAATATATTCTTACATGTGGTTTATTAGTTTTTACATATAAATTTATATTTCATTAATTTTTTTATATAAATAATAATAATAATAATAATATGAAATTTTTCTAAATTAATAATAATAATATTAAATTATTTCAAAATCTTGTGATGAATATCTATGTCAGACAAAAATATGACAACATAGATTTTCCAGAAAAGGAAAGGTTGGGACATGAAAGGATACACTCATTACTAAACTAAATACTCTTAGTTAAAAATATTGAAACTGAAATTAGTTTTAGTTGGTCTCTCTCTCTCCGTAGAGGTAGCATAGGTAGCCAAGAGCTTATCTCCATTCTGTGTTGTATACACCAAACTACCTCTCTATTAATTCTTTCCTTCCCTTCTGCAATCTAATCCTTTGTTGAACTTCTAGAATGCATGTACTACTTTTGCTTTCTCTCTTTACTATACTCCTTCTTGTATCTTAAATGTTTGTGAAGTACTGATCTTTATATCTCATGTCATTAATGTTGAATTCTTCTAAAACAGTCGTTTTCTTTCTGAAGTTCCTTTTTGTCCTATTACTCCTTTCTCTCTTGTTTTCTTTCTATTCTTCTTTAATCCTGTCTTTTATTCTTTTACTTGGTCCATTTTCTCCTTAGTGTAGTTTCTCAGTGGCTGTGCTTAAGGTTTTTTTTCTGGCCCCAGGGACCACCATGGAAAACAGTAGCAGGGAGTTGGATTTACTTATTCAAAAAGCCCGAAATATGAGCTGCAACGAACAACAGCAAATTTGGTTCAAAAAAAAATGAACAACAGCAATAGGAGTCCCCACTCTTGGAGCTTACTACTGCAAAAGAAAAAGGGAGCATTGGAGAGCAGCTGATTCTTATTTGGAAACTTTTGAGTAGTAAGAGTCACAGTGCCTCAGTAGTGAAACAAGCAACTAGTAAGTCGTGGAGGTTGCATCATGATTTTGCGGTACAGAAACTGGACTCTAATTTGTTTAAATTCATTTTCAAACATGAAGTGGATAGAACCATTGTTCTTAATGAAATCCCATGGTATATCAAATCAGTTACTTTTACTCAAACCATGGCCTGGGCATGTGTTAGCATACATGGTATGTTCTAGAGGTCAATCACATATTTTGACACTGTAAATTATCCTAAATAGCAATAAAGATTATTTTTTTATCTAAAATGTTTATTTAATTGAATATTTATTCATTAGCATAATGTTAAATAAATTTATTATCAAGAGTTGATAATATGAGTGACAAATTTATTTGGTATATGTGCTATAAAATATTCGTAGACGATAAATTAATATTTGGATAATATTAATTTGATTATCACTTCTATCTATTTTCCTTGATTAGTATGTGATACTAATAGTGGGAGATAGTGAGTCTCATGCTATTTGAAATGGGATATCAGAATAGACACGTGAATACTTATGTGATGGATGGATCGAACATGACGTTAGATATGTGATTTCATGGATATTCACTTATAATCAACAATCATAATCTAGGTCATAATGGTGCATATAGTCCTTTTACCTGAGGTGACACGGTCATCAACATTTGAGTGACTAGGGTTTATTTCTGCTTATATACTTGTGTTAATCGTACATGGGTATATGGCATGTGGTGGCTCTAGTCGGTTAAATATAGGGATGAGTGTTCAGCCAAGATGGGATTCATTGCCTAGAGGGGACCGGGATAAGATCCTATGCTATCTAAGTCTGCTATTGATGAATAAGTTCCTGGTCAGGACAAACATGACATGAATTGAAAGAGTTTCAGTGTTGGTAATGTTTTATCAAGAATTAGAACTTGAGATGAGGTCATATGATATAACTATTAGAGTTTGACTAAACCATGACTCTAGGTTATATCGGGATCTTCTAATGAAGTGATTTTAGTGCACGATAATTATGACCAAAGGGTTCATGTGAATCAATGCATGTATTCATTTCTAATTGGGTAGTTGTGATATCGATGCTAGGGCTCACTCACAACTTATGAGAACTAAATGTGCATAATTGGGATTTTCAACATTTAGATTTGAAAGCAAATTATATCTTTGGGAGAGGAAATCTTCATGTTATGAAGGGTTATGCAAGTGAAAATTTAAAATTTAACCCTATTTGAGGCTTGTGCTCGCCATACTTGGATGTTGCATAACCATTTCCTTTCAGCATGTTCCTCCGGATAAGGTGGATTTTTCACTTTCTCCATTCTGGATTCAATGCCTTGGTTTACCTCCTAATCAAATAAAAAAGGAAAATGCAATCATTATAGCAAGGTTGGTTGAAGAATTCTTGGAAGTAGATTTGACTCAGGATAATGCTATCGAGTGGCATATGTTTCTTTCGAATATGAGTGAATGTTAATGTCACTAAACCGCTAGTGCAAGGTTTCCAGAATCAAGGAGTTAATGGTAAGATTGCTTGGATTTCCATTAAATATGAAAAGCTCCCTGATTTTTGCCATTTTTGTAGTGTCATAAGACATGTATAGAGAGAGTGCAACTTAAAAAGGCAGAATGATAATTTAGGGAAACCAAATACCTCCCTAATGAGGTATGAAAATTTGCTTAAAGCTTCTCCATTTAGAAGAAGGTACCAGAATGACTCTCTACAATCTGTTTTTTAGCATGAAAATTTACAAACGGAGGGTAATCCAGAGCAAGATGAAGAATATGGTTTGTTGTGCTTGATAAGGAAGGGGAAGGAGATTGTGAATTTCAATGCTTTTTTTTAGAAAATTCACTAAAAAAGACAGTAGCAGGTAATGATTACTAAAGCTGAGAAGAGAGGATAGCAGGGTGTCAAGAAAAGAGAGTGGCACTTTAATGCAAGCATTAAATGCAGTAACAATGGAAACATCTCAGCAAAGGAATTCTACTGAAGAAGAAGAGTGTAGGGCTAAGATTAACCCATTACCCATGACCCAGCCCGCAAAAGTGAGCCCCAAACCAACTAGTCTCCATATAAACACTTCCTATCAGACTATAAGCCTAGAACTACCCAACTACCATACAATCACCATAAAACCTAGAAATAAACACTTTGAACCCCCCACCTAAAAGCCCAAACCAATACACATATAATCCTGAACCATGGTCTTATGATACTCCGTAAGATCAAAATTAAGAACCCATATGCATTATACAATCACCACCACCATCACCTCCCTAGAGCCCAACTTCCACCCTTCCTAATCTAAATAATCGAACCAAAAATTCAAGGGAAAGTTTTCAGAGAGGGAAGAGACAAAAAAATGGAAGCTTTTGATTTCTTAGTCAACTGGATGTGTAAAATGGCCAAGCAAACTATGGAAGCTTAAGGTGAGGAGGCGGATAGTGAAACAGATGATGAGGGTCAAACGAAGATGGATATTATTAGATATGTATTCAGGAGAAGGAAATGGAAAAGGCAAGTTGGTACCAATAGGGGTGTAATAATTGAAGAAATAATTGGCGAACTTAAACAGGAGAGTGGGAATGAGGTGACTGAAGACAAAGGAAAAGTTACTAAAGAAGAAGAGGTGTCGGTGGCTAGCCTAAACCCACTAAGGCAGCCATGAACCTCTTATCTTGGAACTGTCAGGGGCTTGGACAACCCCTGATAGTTAGAGCTCTCTGGGAGCTCAAGAAGATATACTGTCTCTCCATTATTTTTGTAATGTAGTCAAAAAATTCCAAAGCCTTTTGTGAGTGCATCAGAAGAAAAATGGGCTTTACTTATAGTTATTATGTTGATCTAGAAGGTTTATCCAGAGGTTTATGTCTATGGTGGAATACCTCTGTGGATGTTCATGTTGTTAATAGTAGTAGACATTGGATTCAAGCTGAGATTAAGGTGTCATCACTATTTTTGGGTTACTTTTATGTATGGGGAAGCTGCAAGAATGGGCAAAGTAGATGTGTAGGAACAAATTTCATTCATGAATCCAGGGGATAGCTATCCATGGCTCTATGTCAAGGACTTCAATTGTGTCACTACAGATAATGAGAAGAAGGGAAGTAGGCCTTTGGGAAAACCAACTGCAAATTTTATTGATTTCATTCAGAGAAATTCACTTCTGGATATGAGGTTTAAAGGTAATCCATTCACATGGACAAATAGATAAAAAAATAGTGTAAATATTCAATGCAGATTGGATAGAAGGCTTAGCAACATGGCATGGAGATTGATGTTTCCCTATGCTTTAGTTTTTTATGGCGACCTCATAGGATTAGACCATCGGCCAATAATTATTCAACTTCATAACTTGCCTAACAAAATCAATGGAATCTTTAGTTATAAAGCTAAATGGAACCAAACGGAAGACATTAAGCAAGTAGTCTCGGCTTGTTGGGATGTAGCAGATTAGAACAAGGGCATTGTGGATAAAATAAATATTTGTCGAAGGCATCTTATGGCTTAGGCTAAACAAGAAAAGAATCAGAATGCCAAAACTCAGATTTTGTCTTTAAAAAATAAATTGGCTAAAATTCAATCTTAAGAGCCTTCGGAAGATTCTTGGAGGAAGCAAGAGGAGATAGTGTCAAAGATTAATGATGCTTGGAAAATAGAGGAAGCTTATTGGCATTAGAGATAAAAAATTGAATGGCTCAAGGCTGGGGATCGAAACACAAAATTTTTCTACATCACTGCAACGTAACATCGGCATTGAAACATGATATTAAAGATAAAGAATGAAAAAGGATCGTGGATAGAAGATGAGGGGTGTATTCAGGCAGTGATAGTGCAACACTATAAGAAGTTATTTTCTAAAGAACAATCCTTTCATACAACCAAAGCTTTTCGGTGTCAATAGAAAGTGGTAATAGATGTAATGAATGAAATTTTAATCAGCTTTTGAACTTGGAACCTTGAAAAGCCCTGGGCCGGAGGGATTACAAGGTACATTTTATCAAACCCATTGGGATCATATTCAGCATGATGTTTATAAATTTATTTCTGAATTTTGGGAATATGGATTGATGCACCCACAAATTAATTAGACTTATATTGTTCTAATTCATAAAAATCCAAACCTAGAGGAAGTATCACATTATCGACCCATTAGCTTATGTAATTTCATTTACAAAATTCTTTCCAAAGCCATAGTTAAATGGTTGAAGCCTTTCTTGCATAAACTTGTTCATCCTTCTCAAAGGGCCTTTGTTGCGGGCAAACAAATTCAAGATAATATTCTTATTACGCATGAAATCTTGCATACCTTAAATCCTCAAATGCTAAGAAATCTGCGGGTATGGGATTAAAACTTGATATGGAAAAGGCTTATGACCAGGTGCATTGGGGTTTTTTGAGAAAATACTATTTAAAATGGGTTTCCATAATCTATGGGTGTCAAGGGTAATGAAATGTATTTCTTTAGTTCATTATATTGAGTTTGTCAATGGGAAACCATCTCATTGGTTTAAACCTTCCCGAGGGTTGAGGTAAGGGGATCCCCTCTCCTCGTATTTATACCTCTTTATAGCTAATGTGCTCCCTCAAATGCTTGATGATGTTGTTAAGAGTGGCAGAATTGAGGGTTTCAGAATAAACTCTAAATGCCCGATAGTCACCTCTAGCCTTTTTGCTGATGACACCATCCTTTTTAGCCACGCCAACCTTCGAGAAGCTCATAGACTAAATATTCTTTTAGATCAATGCATGATTACTACAAGTCAAAGGGTGAATAGAAGCAAGTCTAGCTTAGTCTTTGGGAAAATGGTAACTCGTGATATTAGGCTTCAAATTTAGGAAATTTTTCAAATGAGGGAAATGGCTACATGAAAGAAATACTTGGGTTTGTCATCTGAATGGGGAAGATAAAAAATAGAAGATTCAAAATTTCTTTTTAATAAACTAAAGAAAAAAGCTAAATCATGGAAATATAAGGCATTGTCTTTTGAGGGGCGGGAGGTCATGATAAAATCTGTGCTAACTGCTATACCCATAAATGCCTTTTCCTATTTTAAATTCCCAAAAGCTTTCATTAATGAAACATAAAAGGTGCTAAATAGATTTTAGTGGGAAAATGGTAAAGATGATAAGGGTTCTCATTGGTGTAGATGGGATCAGATAGCTAAATCAAAAGCTATGGGAGGATGTGGTTTTAGGAATTTGCATTCGTTTAATATAGCTCTTTTGGGTAAAAACTATCACGACCCGAACCGAGGGTTCGTGACCGGCACTAGGGAATGAGGATACATAAGGTAATAGAATCCCGTAGCAAGTCTTAAAAATTTTTCGCAGAATAAACAATAAAATCATAAAATAATATTCTTTAAATACAATATCATTCAAATACAATATTTAAAAGTTAGATACAATACAAAATACCAATAATACATATTATGAATTTAACTACTGCGGTGTCTAGAATTTAATTATTCAGTATACAATTTAAATTAACAAACACAATGCAGCCGGTGAAGAACGAACTCGGCGCAAAGTAGAGGTACTATAAGACAAACTGTGAGGTCCTGAAAAAATACGTTGAGGGGAATCAGACCTCATTTAGTGAATCAATTTTGTAAAATGCATGCTGGTTTTAAAAATCATTTATTAAAACCCTTTTTAAAATAAAATAGAGTAAAATAATTATAATTATTAAAATCATTTACTTTCCTCAATAATATAATTATCGAGTCTCTTTAAATATTTTTAAATCAATTTAATATGAAATTCTCGTATAAAACATTTAAAAAAATTATTTTGGTGGAAAACTGGTAGGACCCTAAACCATTATCCTAATAAACTTTCCGCTCTTTTAATCCAAGTGACTGCCGTCCCGAGAGCAATACATCAACTGAGTTGTTACCACAGTCATTTCACTTATTTCATATTGGATGTCCCGAGAGCAATGCATCAACCAAGTTACATTCCTTTTTCATTTCATTTACCGGCTCGAGAGCAATGCACCAACCGAGATCTTATCATATATATATATATATATATCATATACTAAATTATTACCCGTGCACACGTGGTCCTAGTGATACCCACTAGGTAGCACGTTCTACCAATATCTCCAAATCAAATTTGGATTATAAATAATTAAATAAAATAAATGAATCATTAAATAATGAATGAATAAACAATTAATTCAATAAATAAATCATACCGAATAAATTTTCTTTTTAAACATGCTTTATTTTTAATTACCAGAAAATATATTGAAATCACGCAATACACATTCTATAAAATTAACACACAGGTTGAGCGTGCCAGGCGACGCGTTCTCTGCTACCCTTGTGCTACTGCTCGTGCCCCGGAGTTCTCTAAAATAAATAATATTTATTTAAAATATGCTCGTAAAATAAATAAATAAATTCATAAAAATTTCTCGAAATTATGAAAATTAAAGGAATGACGAAACTGACTTGATCTAAAATACAACTCATCTAAAACTAGAATTGCGACACATGTCGATGTCACGTTTTACGAGAAATCTATCAAAAATTTGGCAGAGTCTCCTTTGTAAAATAAACAACCCTCTACTAAAAGTAGAGACGAACCTGCACGAAAATACACTTCAAATATACTACTCAGAACCACACTCAGGTCGGACTTCCAAACTACACACAATTCCGACCGAGTTCCAAATTCACAATAATCAATAAAATAATATAATTTTTTAATAAATCACAAAATCTCATTTAAATACCACAATTCAAATTATTTCCACAATAAAATATCAAATATCTTTGTTTTCAAATAAATAATAGAATTCTAGTTTATATTTAAATTTTCGTTAATAAACATATATAATTCAAATCTTACAATTAAATTAATATTTATTCAAATTAATTATTTAAATTACTTAAATACATTATAAAATTAGCAAATAACTCAATTAAGGTTAAAATAATAATTAAACTTATTATTCATATATTTTTCAAAAATTACTAATAATTAACTAAAAATAGAAAATAATTCATAAAAATTATTTTTATACTATTTATTACTCAAATACTATCTAAAACATATTAATCAACAATAATTTCAACTAAAATATAAAATTCACTAATTTTTTCCAAAAATTCAATTTTCACATAAACATTAAAAAATTTATAATAAAAATTCTATACATAATTTTAATAAACTTTCCTCACGAAACTTGTTCAAAATAATTAGTAGAATTTATTAAAAATATATTCATCCCAAGACCAGAACGGTTACCAGAACAGTAATTCTGATCACCGGAAATAGTACAAATTTTAAAACAATTTCAGAAAAATAAATAAAAATCATCAATAGGTAGCTCATAACCTCTACAACAAATAGTTATAAATAACTAACACCTAATAAAATCATTTACAAGTGCAAACCAACAATTTTACCCAAGAATACATAATTGAAAAATCAATTTTTGAGAGGCTTACTAGAGTTTATTCCTTAAATAAATTAAGGAATTGAGAAGCCCAGAGGATGAGGAAGAGAAAGAGCTCAAGTTTTTTGGCGCCGAAAAACTTGCCAGCCATGGAAGAGAAGAAAATCGGCCGAACTGAGAGAAGAAAACCGGCCGAACTGAGAGAAGAAAACCGGCCGAACTGAGAGAAGAGGACGGCAGCTGGATGACGACGAGTAGATGGTGGCGGAGCGATGCGATGGTGGCTAGCTGGTAGGCAGGCGCAGTGGCAGGCTGGTTCAGCTTCGGTGATGGAAGAAGAAGGAAAGGAAGAAAGAAGAAAAAGAAGGAAGAAAAAAAGGAAAAAGAAAGGAAGAAAGAAAAAAAATTCTACTGCACGTTTTTTTTTTTGTCCTTTTGTCCTTTTTTTAAAATAATAATAGAACACTAATATAAAAATTAAATTAGCTCTCTCAACCTTAAAATACACACAATAAAACAATTTTATTAAAATAAAGTTAACACACTTTTATAAATAATAATTAAGATAATTCTCACCATCAATTATTCAAATTTAATTTCATAAAATATTAATCTCAGTATTAATAAAATATTTATTAACACTGTAAGTCTCAAAAAAATATATTTTAATATTTTTAAAATAAATTCGGGTGTTTACAATCTTCCCTCCTTATAAAAATTCATCCTCGAATTTTAAATAAAACAAAAGGAGTACAAGATTTTCACAAATGAAAAAGATAGGGATTTGCCACTTACATCACTGTCTCAGTCTCCCACGTGCAATCTTCCACCGTATAGTTGCTCCACAGTACTTTCACCATCAGAATCTCTTTAGTGTGAAGCTGTCGAACTTGTCGATCCACTATCATCGCTGGGTACTCTTCATACGCCAAATCTTCACTGAGCTCCACTGTCTGAAATTGAAGAACGTGTGAAGGATCAGGAACATACTTCCTCAACATCGATACATGAAACACTCGGTGAATTCACGATAACTCTGGCGATAACACCAGTTGGTACGCTACTTCTCCAACTCTTGATCGAATCTCGAAGGGTTCGATATATCTAGGAGCTAACTTACCCTTCTTACTGAACCTCATCAATCCCTTCATTGGAGACACTTTAAGAAACACCAAGTCTCCAACAGAGAATGACACATCCTTCCTCTTAGGGTTCGCATAACTCTTTTGTCTGCTGAAGGTTGTCTTTAATCTCTGCTGAATGATGTGTACCTTTTCATAAGTGACTTGTACCAATTTTGGTCCTGTCAACTGTCTCCCGCCAACTTCCCAACACAAAGGCGATATGCACTTTCTTCCATACAGTGCTTCATATGGTGCCATTTTAATACTTGCATGACAATTGTTGTTATATGCAAATTCAATCAATGGCAAGTGTGTGTCCCATTGACCACTAAAATCCATCACACACATCTGAAGCATATCCTCCAAAGTCTGAATGGTCCTTTTAGATTGACCATCAGTTTGAGGATGAAAAACTGTGCTGAAATCCAACCTTGTAGCCAAAGCCTTATGCAATTCTTGCCTAAAGACTGAAGTAAAAGTGGCTCCTCTATCGGACACTATACTCACTAGTACTCCATGAAGATAAAGAATCCGATTAACATAAAACCTTGCTAACCTATCAGTAGAGTACATCTTCTTAATTAGCAGAAAGTGAGCTGACTTTGTCAATCTGTCAACTATCACCTAGATAGCATTATAGCCACTTTATGTATAAGGTTAAACCACCTATAAAATCCATAGCCATCATATCCCACTTCCACTTTGGGATGGGCAACTACTGTAATAATCCTAAAGGCCTCTAATGTTCCAACTTCACCTGCTCATAAGTAAGACACTTAGACATAATTTCTGCAATGTCTCTCTTCATCCCATTCCACCAATATGTGTCCTTCAAATCATGATACATCTTGGTAGAAACCGGATGAATACTATAAGCAAAAAAATGGGCTTCCTCCATAATCTCCTTTCTTGATTCATCCACATCTGGTACATATAGTCTTGTGCCCAAATGCAACATGACCTTAGTGTCAATTACAAAGTCTCTGGATTGACCTTGTTGCACTTCAAACATAATCTTCTACAATTGAGGATCTCTTCTCTGAGCTGCTTTAACTCTATCCAAGTACACTGATCATACTGAATTAAGATAAAAGACACTTCTTGGTTATATTCCATTGCAATCCCTGATCAATCAGTTCATGCAACTCCTTAATGATTGACCTCTTTTCGGTGCTGATGTGTGCAAGACTACCTAGTCACTTTCTACTCAGTGCGTCAGCTATCACGTTCACTTTACCAAGATGGTAAAGAATAGAGCAATCGTAATCTTTCAGAAGTTCCATCCATCTCCTCTGTCTCAAATTCAAGTCTCTCTGCTGAAAGATGTACTTTAAGCTCTTGTGGTCGGTGTATATCTAGCAAGTCACACCATACAAATAATGCCTCCATATCTTCAAAGCAAACACCATAGCTGCCATTTCCAAATCATGGGTAGGGTAGTTCTGCTCGTGCTTCTTCAATTGACATGAAGCATAAGCAACTACTCTCCCACTCTGCATCAATACATACCCTTCATTCCCCGAAGGTAAAGTCAATACTGGAGCTGAAGTCAACAAGTCCTTAAGCAACTGGAAGTGCTCTTCGCATCTGTCAGTCCAAAAAAACTTGATACTCTTCTGAGTTAGCCTCGTTAAAGGTACTACAATCTTAGAGAAATCCTACACAAATCTCCTGTAATAGCCTGCTAAACACAGAAAATTTCTCACTTCAGTGACTATTGTAGGTCTCGGCCATTCTGCAACTGCTTCAATCTTCTTTGGATCCACTTGAATGCCATCTCTAGATACCACGTGGCCTAAGAATGCCACTTGACCCAACCAAAACTCGCATTTCAAAAATTTGACATACAATTGATGATCCCTCAAAGTCTGAAGTACAAACCTCAAATGCCTTACATGCTCCTCCTTACTTCTTGAATAGACCAAGATATTATTAATAAAGACAATCACAAATCGGTCTAAGTATGGCCTAAATACTCGATTCATCAAGTCCATAAAGGCTGCTGGGGCATGAGTCAACCCAAAGGACATCACCAAAAATTCATAATGGTCATATCTCATATGAAATGCAGTCTTAGGTACATCTCCACTTCTAATTCTCAACTGATGATACCCTGACCTCAAGTCAATCTTAGAAAAACACTGAGCTCCTTGAAGGTGATCAAATAAGTCATCAATCCTTGGGAGAGGATATTTGTTCTTGATGGTGACCTTCTTTAATTGTCTGTAGTCGATACAAAGTCAAAGACTACCATCCTTCTTTTTCACAAATAACACCGGTGCTAGGTCTGATAAAACCCTTATCAAGTAGATCTTGCATCTGCTCATAAAGCTCTTTCAACTCTGTAGGCACCATTCTATAAGGTGGCATAGAGATAGGATCCATACCAGGTACAATATCGATACAGAATTCTATCCCTTTGTCTAGTGGAAATCCTGGCAATTCTTCAGGAAAAATATTAGGAAACTCGCACACCACTGGCACCTTCTCAACTGCTCCTATATCCATCTTTATATCTCTGACCATAGCTAAATAGCCTTTACATCCTCTACTAAGCATCTTTCTAGCTATGATTACAGAAATAAATTTCTGAGGCATTGAACTCTTATCGCCTCTGAATCAAAACTCTTCATCATTAGGGATGCTGAAAGTCACTACCTTCTCACGACAATCCAGCGTGGCATAGTGGCAAGCTAACCAGTCCATCACCAAGATAACATTGAAGTCGATCACATCCAACAATGCCAAGTCTACCAGCAACTCTCTACCTTCCACTAGCACGGGATAAGATGGAAAGAATATATCTGTCTCCAACTTGTCACTTAGTAGAGTCGCTACAGACAAGGGAAACAATAACTTGGATGGTTGCCACTCCATCCTCGAAGCAAAGATAGGCGAAACAAAAGAATGCGATGCACCAGGATCAAATAAAACTCTAGCCTCAAAAGAACACACTGAGAGAGTACCTACTACAACCGCATTGGATGCCTGCACATCCTGAGGAGTGAAAGTGAACACCCTTGCCTGTCCACGACCAGCCTACTGAGAACTAAAAGGTTGAGTGAATCCTCTACCACTCAGTCTACTCCCATATCTGCTTCTTGAACCTTGGCCCTGCTGGGCCACAAACTAAGTCAGCCTCTGCTAAGGGTACAAAGGTGCCTGGTAGGGCTGCTGCACCTGCTGAAACGGCTGAGCAACTGAAGACGAAGATCCCTGAGTGAAAGAAGACTGCTACCCGGCGTTAGGACAAGCTCTGGTAAGATGTCCAATTTTCCCACACCTAAAGCAAGCTCCAATCAGCAAATGGCACGGCCCCTGATGTACTCAACCACAAGTAGGGCATACACTGGGCCCCAAGCCTAAACTACCATGCCCAGAGCTCTAACTGCTGCTACCACTACTGGATCCAGGTTTGAATCTCAAAGGTCTATTGCTCTGCCTATTGTGTCGGCTAGTCTTATGCGTCTGACTACTCTGATAACCCTGCTGTGAAGTGCCTACAGTCTGCATACCAACACTACCCATCTGAAACATGGGCTGCTGAATCCCCTGTGTCATCACTACTCCACTACTACTGCTCGTATAGGGGTCAAAAATAGTGTCATGCATAATGTGGCGCCTCTCAAGCTGTCAAGTCTCCTCAATCACACTGTCCAATGTCCGGCCTATAGTCTGGATGCTATTGTAGGCTGCACCTAAACCTGTCACAAACAGCTATATAGCTCTCTTGTCATCTTGTATCGCATTTAGAGCATGATGACCTAGTATGTGGAACTCAAGGGTGTAGTCTGCCACTGACCTATCACCCTTACTAATGTGCAGTAGCTGCCACCTGTAGTTATCTCTCATGGATACTGGACAAAAGTACCTCAGAAACTACTCCTTAAATTCCAACTAAGTCATCGTGGTCATACGGGGCTGGATGGACTGCATGAACCAATCCTGAGTAGCGGCCTGAACAGACAACTCCACAACCATAATCCGCTGATAATCCGAGTAACCTATCCGAGTCCTAGCCTCAATGGTGTTAAGAAAATCCAATGCATCTCCAGTGCCATCAAAAGAAACTCTCCCCACTCTAGAGTGCAGTAACGTTACATCTGCATCGGACATCCCCTGATTCCTTTGCTGAAGCATCTGCTGAACTAAAGGTATAGCTTGATTCAGAGCTGCCAAGCCTTGGTTAATACCTATCATTCCAGCTGCAAAAGCTGCAGGATCAACCTTAGAAACTCCTTGTTCTACATGCTGCTCTTCTTCTTGCATCTAAGTTGCTTATGCTCTTTGTTTGCCTCTACCTCTTCCCCTACCCCTGCCCCTACGTCAAGGAGCAGGGGGAGAAATCTCATCCTGTACGGACTGCTCATCATCATCATATGTTGCCTTAGTAGCAGGAGCATTTCGTGCTCTCTTTCTCATTCTAAAAAAACAGAACAAACAAATTTAAAACATAACAAGGAATATATACAAACATGGAAGCCTAGAAGCAATGAGGACAACAATTGGCATTTATTAACCTAATTACTGCAGTAGCTCAAGAAAAACGTCACTCAAAAATCATTAGAGCCGAAAATAAAACAATGGCTCTGATACCAACTTTATCACGACTCGAACCGAAGGTTCGTGACCGGCACTAGGGAATGGGGATACATAAGGTAACCAAATCCCATAGCAAGTCTTAAAAAATTTTCGCGGAATAAACAATACACTAAACAATAAAATCATAAAACAATATTCTTTAAATACAATATCATTCAAATACAATATTCAAAAGTTAGATACAATACAAAATACCAATAATAAATATTATGAATTTAACTACTGCAGTGTCTAGAATTTAATTACTCAGTACACAATTTAAATTAACATACACAATGCAGCCGGTGAAGAACGAACTC
>CATIWM010309025.1:0-20491 GCA_949671775.1 Mallotus repandus
ATGAGAAAAAAATATAAAAATCAACCAAGTGCTATTATTAACAAAAAAAATGACACCCACTCATCAAATTAAATTAAAAAAATAAAAAAAAATACATCAACACTCATAGCACGAGAAATATAAAACCAAAAATAAAAGAAAAAAATTCGAATAAAAACAAGAAGAAGAAATATCAATCATAATTTATTTAAACTTTCTTTATTTCTGAAATTCCATTGTTAATGGGATTAATTTTGTAAATTTTGTTATAGTTAGTGATAGGTTTGTGAGAAGGATGAATAGAGTGATGAATTTAGGAAAAAGTCATGAACATAATAAAGAGAGGAAGAAGAAAACTGTATAAATAAAAAGAAAAAATAAAAAACAACATACAAAATTAGTTTTAAATATTTTTGAAACATTTATTACATGATCTGTTGAAAAAGTCACCATATTTTTAAAATTTGACTTCAGTTATTTGTGTAGTTTTTTTAATATTAAATGAATTTATTCATGAATTTCTAAGTTAATAAGAATTTATTATATGATCAGTTGAATTCAAAATTGGCTGGAGTCATTAGTTCAATATGGCACTTTTTTTTTTTTTGAAATATGATATTGAACTGATGATTCCAGCTAATTTTGAATTCAGCAGATCATATAATAAATTGTTATTAACATGGAAATTCATTAATAAATTCATTTAATATTAAAAAATTACACAAATAGCTGAAGTGAATAATATTTCTCCATACAACTTGAGATCTTGCTTAACATCTAATTTCTCCATACAACCCTAAACTTTAAGAAAATTAAAATTTTTTATCACAAAAACTAATAGATACTTGTAACTTTTTTTTTCAAAGTAGAAAAAAAGAGTGGTAATAAAATTAACTGTGCATGTAAAACATTTTAGACAATTACTAATTAGAAAGACCACGAACCACGTTTATATATCACCTCTGAAGTATATAACTTTCCAATGTAGATTTTTTTTTTTTTATCAAAATAGAAAGAGAGAGTAGTAATAAAATTTATTGTACATGTAGAACATTCTAAGCAATTGCTAATTAGAAAGACTACATTCTACGCTTATATTCCACCTCCGAAATATACCATAGAAACTTGTATTGTATTTACAATTTTATGCATATTTAATTGTAAATAACTTTACAACAAATGGAATCTTATTAGTATTTCATGAATATTAAGGAGAAAAATCTTTACTTGTTTATTAGGATAGTTTTTTTTGGTTAATAATATTTAATTGTAAATATATTTACAACAAATGAAATCTTATTAGTATTTCATGAGAAAAATCTTTATTTTTTTTATTAGGAGAGCTTTTTTTGGTTAATAATTAAATTGTAAATAACTTTACAATAAATGGGATCTTATTAGTATTGCTATGCCGCCAGATGATCCAGCCGTCGGCAGCCAACCGACGCTGTATTCTGTTCATAATTATTACGGTAATGCAGACTTATTCTCATGTAAACGTTTCAGTAATCAATCTCTTGGTTCATTTGTTAACAGGAATATGCCTTCCACGTCCCTGAAAATCTTATGCAGCTGTAGCTGCTCCCGATCTGATTGTCCCATTGATTCCATCAACCGTTTCGAAAGTTTCGAATACTACCAAGCCTGGTTCTCTTCATGTTGTTCAAATCAATTCTGAAATCTATAATAGGCGTTTGAACCTTTGTCGCCATTCTCTCATTGCCAGGCTTATTATGAATAAATGAGACAAGCCTTGGACTCTTCAGAATCTGAAAAATAAGCTTTCTTCTATTTGGGCTCTTGAATCCGCGTGGAGGCTGATTCACTTGGGAGAGGATTTTATCAAACTCTATTATTCTCGTCACAGGACAAGGAATTGGTCTGGGGTTGCGGTTCAATTTTTCTTAAACCAGGAACCATTCGGTTACAACAATGGCAACCTGGTTTTGATCCATACAAGCAAAAAATTTTCACAACTCATATTTGGACAAGATTCTACAGACTTCCACGGGAACTTTGGGATCAGCAGTTGCTTTGTGACATTGCTAGCAATATTGGTACTCCTATCAAGATTGATAGAGCTACCATTTAGGGGGATTTCGACCATTTTGCTAGAGTCCTTATTAAAGTGGATATATCATCTACGCTTCAATATCATTTATTTCCTGACTGTCAAGGTGCTATGTATGACATTGATATTCATTATGAAAACTTACCTCTCTTTTGCAGCATGTGCCATTCAATTGGTCATGATGTCTCTACTTGTCATTAGAATAAGCAAATTTCTTCTAAAAAGCCTGCACAGGAAGGTGTTGGTGAATGGGAGAAAGAAAAATCTCGTCGTTCGAGAGGTCGATCACGATCTAGAAAAGTTTGGAAAGCCAAAGCTACTCTGTTGCCTGAGTCGAACTCCGGGATTCAGATTGAGCAACCAGAAAATGTGCCTATTTCGGATGATGATAATCCATAAACAGCGAATGCCTTGGCTCTTATTATTCCAGCCAATGATCCTGATACTCAGGTTACAATATTAGCTTTTTCCCATCGTCGTCATGAAAAAGAAGAGTTGTTTTCATCAGCCCTTATGGAACTAGAGGTGATTAGCAAAAAACCTTGGGCTGATACTGCTGAACAAGATGAAAATTGGCAGTAGGTAACCTGCAAGAAAATCAACAAAAAGCATACTGATCACACCTTGCAAACTGGTAATAGACTCGTGACTCGGGCGGTTTCGTGCACTTCTCAATGAAAGTTTTCTTTTGGAACCACAGAGGAGTTGTGAATTCAGCTACCCAATGCACTCTTTATCAGTTTTGGCATTCTCATAAACCAAATTTTATTTGTCTGGCAGAACCAAAGGTTGATATTAACAATATCCACCCTTCTTTCTGGAGTTCAATGAACATGTCTTTTGTTGTGGATAATGACTTGCGCATTCCCTTTTTATGGCTGTTTGTTTCTAATAATATTGGTGCAGGTAATGTCTCAGTTATATCTACTTCGGACCAACAAATCACTATTGAATTTGTTCAAGAGGCTCATACTTTCTCTTTGAGTTTCGTTTATACAAATGTTTTATCTTCTAGCAGAAAACACTTATGGTCTAAATTACTTTTTATTCGCTCTATCATTGACTCGGACTGGTTTGTTTTGGGTGATTCAACTCATGTTTTGGTGCACATAAGAAAACTGGTAATCCTCCTTCAAGGAAATCTTGTTTGGATTTTATTTCAACAGTTTCTAACTATGAGCTGACTTGTTTGGATACTAAGGGTTCGCTTTACACTTGGACAAACAATCGCAAGGGTGTAATCGAGTTGATATTCTTTTGGATAGGGCCCTTTGCAATGCTTTTATTTTTCAGAATTGGAATCATATTGATTGTCAGTCTTTGGTGAGGCACGAATCAGATCACAATCCCTTATTATTAACATGTTCTCATGCTTATTCTGCTAGTCATCGCCCATTTAAATTTTTATTAATGTGGACTACGCATGAAAATTTCCTCTAGACTGTTGAGTGTTTTTGGTCTTCTTTCTAAGTGTTTGGGCATCCTATGTTTGTTCTTTCTCATAAGCTCAAAATGCTTCGCTCTTGTCTTCGTCTGCGGAACAAACATGTTTTTGGAGATCTTGGTACTTCCATTTCAGATTCAAAACGCGAGCTTCCTAGGATTTAAATGGAAATTGATCTTAATGGTTTTTCTGATGCTTCACATTCTGAGGAAATGCATTGTCGTGAAACTCTTTCTCGCTTGCTTTCTAATCAAGATTCATTGCGTAAGGAGAAAAGTAGAATTCGTTGGGTGAACGAAGGAGATCGAAATACTAAGTTCTTTCATAGCTTGCTTTCCTATCATTTTTTCTCAATCAGACATCCATAGCCTATTAATTGATGGGTCTTTGGTGGAGGACTCTACTTTAGTAGAAAATCATATCACTTATTTCTTCTCTTTTTTATTTTCTAGCTCGCGTACTGCAAAAGGTTTATCTATGATTAAAAATGTAATTCCGAATTTAGTTTTGGATGCTCAGAATACCATGCTCTGTGGATTACCTTCTAATGATGATATTAAAACAACCGTTTTTGCTATGGATCATCAAAATGCTCCAAGTCCAGATGGATTCACTGGGTTATTTTTTACTAAATGTTGGCACATAGTTGGCTCTGAGGTTTGTGATGTTGTTCGTGATTTTTTCTTGACTGGTAAAATTATGACTGGTTTCAACTCAAATTTAATGGTTCTCATACCAAAAATTTAGGGAGCTACTTGTATTGACAAGTTCAAACCTATTGTTTTGGGAAATTTTATTTATAAAATTATTTCCAAAATATTAGCTGATAGATTAACTACTATTTCTGCTTCCATTGTGGCTTCTTCTCAGTATGGTTTCATTCAAGACAGACATATGGAAGAATGTGTGGCAGTAGCTTCTGAAAATTTTAATCTTCTTGATTGTCGCTCAAGAGCAGGTAATATGGCATTGAAAGTAGACATTAGAAAAGCCTTTGATACTATAGAGTGGGATTTCATTCTTGAGGTTCTTACTTGCTTCGGCTTTTCTGTTGTATTTTGTAATTGGATTACAACCATTTTTAATCCAGCTCAACTCTCTATTGTCATTAATGATTCGGCTAAGGGTTATTTCTCATGCTCTCGTGGGGTCCGTCAGAGAAGATCCCTTATCTCCCCTTCTCTTTTGCATTGCTAAAGATTTTTTAAATCGCTCTATCATGGCACTTGTTGATGATGGTGCTCTTATTCCCATGCATTCTAATAGCCCATCCAATGTCCTTCTCATCTTTTATATGCAGATGACATCCTGATTTTTTGCAAAGCTTCCAAGTCGAATCTTCATGTTCTTATGAAATTATTCAATTCTTATGGCGAAATGTCTGGTCAGCAAGTCAATTGGGAGAAATCTGATATTTTCTTTGGGACGTATGCCACTTCTCCTCGAGCTTCCATGCTTAAGTCCATTTCAAGTATGAAGCTTGGTACCTTACCTTTCAAATATTTAGGGGTCCCAATGTTTAAAGGTGCTCCTAAAAAATGTTGGCTTCAACCTATTACGGATGCTATTGTTGCAAAGCTTGATAAATGGAAGGGTAAGTCTCTTTCTATGGCGGGTCGTTTATTATTAATTAATTCTATGATCTATGGATCCTTTATTCACACTTTTACGGTGTATAAATGGCTTAAATTATTGCTGAAATCTTTGGAGAGATGTTTAATTTTTTTTTTTTATGGATTGGTGACTGTCTCTCTCGAAAACTTATTACAGTTTGATAGGATATTTGCTGCTCCCCTTTAGAGGAGGGAGGTCTTAATCTTAAAAGATTGCACCTCTTGAATGGAGCAATGCTTTCCAAACTCACTTGGAAAATTATGAGTCAGAACAGTGATTCTTTTCAGTTTCTGCGCTTCCATTTTCTTTACAAGTCCAAAGAAATCAGATCTTCTTTCATCTCATCTTCTATTTGGTCCTCTTTTCGGGAATATTATGATTCTCTTATTCAAAACTCTCAATGGATTGTTTGCAAGTGCTCTTCCTTGAACTTTTGGAATGACAAATGGCTTCATTATGTCATTGCGGACAAGATCGGTATTCCCACTAATATTCGAAACAAGTTAACTGCTTCAATTTCGGATATCTATCAACATAATTCTTAGCATCTTCCTTCCAATTTTAGAAATGCATTTCTAGATATCTCCCAAGACATTGAGAGTTTAATTTTTTCTCATCGAAACATGGACTGCTTGGTTTATTACCATTCCTCGGATTTTAACTTCCAAAGATGTTTATTTACATTCTCGTGTTCATGCTCCGAAGGTTGCTTGGGGTAAGGAGTTGTGGCGCCATTACCTTCCTCCTTCAAAATCGTTTTTAACATGGCGCCTTCTGCATGGTAAAATCTCGACTGATGACCTGCTTGCCTCTAAAGGGTTTTTTATTGCCTCCCGCTATTCTCTGTGTGAGAGAAACTTGGATTCAATCGCTTATACGTTCACTCAGTGTCCTTATGCAGTGATGGTGTGGCATGCTTTAGCAAGTATTTTACAGGTCATGTTGAATCTGTCAAATAGCTTTTCGTGAGTTTTTAATTCTGTATGGTCTCTCAAATTTTCTTCTCAGTTGCAAACTCTTTGGAGAGCAGGTTTTTTAGAAGTGACTTATTCCATTTGGTATGCTCACAACAGAGCAATATTTCATGCTGACTTTGTTCCTGTTCATGTTGTTATTCGTAAAATCTGCAAAGCCATTACTGATGCGTCTATTTTCAAGCTTGGTTACATGGCTAATTCTCAGCTGGATTTGGTCATTCTTCGTTGCCTGTGCATTAATGACATTGTTCGGCCTCCTCCAGCTGTTTTTTGTGTTCGCTGGTTCCCCCCTTCATCTGGCTGGCTAAAGCTCAACACGGAGGGGGCAGCTCGGGGCGCTCCAGGTTTAGCGGGTGCAGTCGGTGTCTTCCGAAACCATCTTGGCTCTACTCTGGCTTCTTTTTCTGCCCCTTTAGGAGTTAAATTTGCCTTTGAGGCAGAGCTTTGTGCAGTCATAATAGGGGTTCGACATACTCAAGCTTTACAGCCTCCTTGTCTTTGGATTGAATGTGACAGTCTCTACGTGGTTCAGCATTTGCAGAATCGTGATCCTTCTGTCCCCTGGCCTCTCCGATATAAGTGGCAAGCCTGTCTCAACACGTTGTCTTCCATGCAAGTTAAAATCGGTCATATCTATAGAGAAGGCAACTATGTCGCGGATAAACTTTCTACCATGGGCATTGGCCTTAGACAAATCAAATGGTAGTCATCTCATCCTTTTGAATGTAATGATTTAGTTATTAGAGACATGATTGGCAAAGAGAACTTTAGGTTTTACACTTGACTTTGTATTATCACTCTTGTGATTGGTTTGTTTTTTCATCTTTTTTTTAATAAATAGGTCTAGAGTGATTTATGATGAGGGTGCTAGAGAGATGCAACCTTGTTGGGATATCTTGGTGCGCCTATTAAAAAAATTTCTAGTCCAGCTTTAAAAAAAAATGAATATTAAGGAGAAAAATCTTTATTTGTTCATAAGGAGAGCTTTTATTTTTGGTTGATTATGATGTTCTATTATCTAAATATTGATGAACTGTATAATATGAGACAATTATTGTATAACAAGAGGCAACATAATTCAAATTCTATATCTCAAAATGCCCATTAGAAAAGAGTTACCACTTACTTCCTCTGTTCCATAATATTTAGCAAAATTTCCTTTTTGGTCGGTCCTAAAATTTTATCCACTTTCCTTTTTAGGATGATAATTAATTAAGCAAATGTCTGTAATATCCTTATTAATTACATAAATAACATCATTAGTTTTTTACTTTAAATTTATATATTTAATAGATACGATGAAGTTTCGATGCCATTTTATTTGAATATATTACTTTTACTTTCACTATTTTTAATTTTTATATAACCATCCATACTCTTATCTAAAGTTGTGATCTTATTAACAACATTAAAAATGTATTATCTTGTAAAATATTTCATACTTGATAAAATAAAAAATATTCATAGGAATATTTTAGTAAAAAACTATTAAAAGTACATAAAATAACTAATTTTCTTAATATGTATGAACAGGGAGTAACTATTTTTCACTGGCTGCCCATTAGGGGAGCTTTAATACACAAGAGATGATTTTCACCAACTTCTATCCTCATCTCTAAATGGGTAGTTTCCTGGAACAGAATCAGGTTCTCTGATGGATTATTAATACCTTATTTACAAGAGTGATTTATTATATTAATTGCCAAATGGCAGATTTTTTCAAATCAGCCAGCCATCAAATATATATGAAAACTTGGTCCAACACACTTCGGTCAATGTTGTATATTATTCTTCCCTCAATCCTCATCTGTTTCCAACAAACACAACTAAAATACAATACAATAATAACACAGAAAATTTCCGTTGTTTCCAAATCATCATCCATAAGCCATTCTTTTGTTTCATATCTATAACCATTAATGGTAGCAGCTCACGTAAATAATATCAAAGATCAACATAAATTATAGACAATATTGTATCAAGACAACTTCATAAATCAAAAGAGTTAACCAAAACAAAGATCCACGTACCGTATGATCTAATTCATACACAAGAATATACAACACCGATCCAGTCTATTTTATCCACGAACATGCAAAGAACATAAAACAACACTTTTATATATATGAAAACTATCTGCAGTAATACAGTATGAACAAAAAGAATAGAAAGAAACATGAAACCTAACCAAAATAGAAAAAAGATTACATAATAAAAGAGAAAGAGAACATTGGTTAACGTTTTTGGGTAGTTTTGTGATACTTGTCTTTGATCCAGTGAAAACCAGTGACGGTCCCTTCTTTAACCTTCTTCATGCCAGTTGAAGCCACTGTTTTAGTCTTTTCAAACCCTTCTCCTACCTTCTGCTTATATTTAGCAGTTGAACTGCCGCTATTTTTATTCTTGTTCTGGTGATCATAAACAGGATCAGCGCCGGTGTCCCATTGATCAGCCCATGATGTTTCGTAAGAACTGCTCATTTTTTTTTCCCACAGAGAGATCTCCGATCAATGAAAGGAACAAAAAGGGTATGTTTGTGTTGAGGAAGATGAAGAGAAAAGATCTTAATGACGAATTTTGGTTAAGGCAATTCAAGGGATTTGTATGGAAACGTGCAATTTATATTAGTTGTGTTAGAAACTTGGTCCAACTTGGGATACGTAGTGTGGGGTTGAACTTGGATTTTGGACTAATCAAATTTCACACGCGGATATGATTTTTTTTTTTTTAAAGGACACACATGGATGATTAATTATGTGAAAAAAAAAATGCGATTTTCATATTAAGAATCAACTTTGGAAATAGGAATAAATAAAATTAAACTCCTTTCTTTGTCTGAAAGAAAAGAAATTATTGGTGTTTATAAGGTTCATCCATGACGCATGATGCTATAATTAAGCCGGCAACGAGTGGCAAAAGATGGATTGGGGGTGAAAAAGTATATTATAATAGAAAAATTATATATTTTTTGACTTAGATCTAAAACTAGGTCATAATTAATTTTTTTATATATATTTTTTTGTCCAGATTTTTTTAATATTGTATTGTTTGTTTAGATATCCTATACATACTGCAACAAAAAAAATAACAATAAAAGAAAAATATCCTATACACACCACAGTTGTTGATTGTTGAAAGAAATAGAAAGTATATATATATATATATATATATATAAGCATATTATTTGGGATAATGATATCTGTAGTAAGTTGCGATATAAATTTTTTAGCACAATTTTAATATTGCCTCCACATTAATGAAATTTTATTTTTTAATTTTTTTGAGATTTTAATTTTTTTAAATCAGTTGTACAATGATTTAAACACTTATAATTTGTAAATAATTTATTTATTATTTATATAATTATTAAAAAAAATAGAAAATATTACTGTAATTTAACGTGCCCCACGATGCACTATGGCAATCATGGAGTGCAACACTAATCTTTATCCATATACATATGTGGAGTAAATATGGTATTGGAAATTACAATATAAATAGTGTATCATGCGCTGGTAAATTTTTTTTCTTTGTCAGGAAATAGTTAAGTGATAACTCTTCTTCAAAAATATCATAAGGTGCAGATTTCAATTTCTGTCATCATCGATTTAAAAGGTAAGGGTTGTCTATGACACACTATTTATACCACGGTTTGCCAGGCTTATCATTCTTCATGCATACAAATTAAATGTATGGAGGAGTAAATCCCTTATCTAGAGATGCTTTGTGGACAAGAAATTCACCACTCCACACCCACGCGGTGGAGTTGATCATATAAACTGTCTGATTATTGCATATTGTAACCAAGTTTATTATTATAAGAAAAGTGTTGAACGTGATTGGTTGTAATGGAAATACACACAGTATGAGACAATAATGTGACAGTTTTCCAACGTTATCTAGAAGGTGGGGCTAATAAGCCTATAATAAAGTCAAACTGAGACCAAGAGCATGAAATTCTAGAATGATCAAGAAGCTGATTGTTAATTCATTCTTTTTGACTATATGCACCTGCCTGCCTCCCTCCCTCCCTCCTAGTCACGCCCACTTTCTTCAATTAATTTACTTTCAATTGCTTGTAGCACCTCCTAGCATGGAAGCTTCTATCACCCCATACGCCACGCGTATTCATAGCTTTACAAGGCCTATAGCACTATGCTTAATCGCAAAGTCAAGTTTTCGACTTTACATTTAAGGTTATAACAGGGAACCTACAAGGAAGTGGGTAGGAAAGAGATCTCTCTGACATGCACTGCGCTTTTTGGAGCTTTCATTTTACTGATCATATGTATCAAGTCTGCGCAAGTACTTGTTATACAGCCACTTGGATATAAGCAGAGCATTTCCATTGCTCTTTACTGAAAATTTCTTCCGACTTTTTTGCCACTCGTTTGTTAGCTTTATCCACTCTCTTCTCCAGTCCTTTAACCCAAAACCATGGCCGTTCTCCAGACTCTTTATTAAGTATTTGAAATATATGGCTGCTCGGGGGCCATAGTAGTCCTGCAGAAGACCGCTCCAATACTTGTTTCCTGCAACACATGGTACAAAACACACTTCAAATATGCTCCAGTGTGCAGAAGATGGGTGCTCTTTGAACATATAGATAACCCCAAAAATGCTTTACCATAGTCGCGGAGAAGACTTGCTTCATCCTCTGTGTTGTCGAACCACATAGTTATTTGTGTTCTTGCATTCCATTCAAACTGCATTTCGGAATGCATCGATTAATATATAAAAACCAGAATGATTCGTTTCATGGTTAATATCTGATTAGGTTATTAGTTCAGGACGCTTCTCACCTGTCTTTCTTGTTCTTCATCTTGTGCAAGCTGCTTTGCACTTTCTAACCAAGGTCCCAGAAGAAACCCTTCATGGCACGCCAAGAGCATGTCCATATCTTCAACAAGATCCAGAAATTTCTGGCTCTGGCTAGCAACGCCATTTCCATCATTTGACTGATAGGATTCTATTATCTTCAAGAACAGCTCGTTTGCATATTTTGCTAAAGCTTGCCTTGTCAGGTCAACCAAGTCGTAACTGAGGATGCAATAACGAATCCAGGAAACACCAGATCAAATAAAAAGAACGTCTTACACCAGAATAAACCAAAAGAGTGCCTAACTTATGATAATCACACGAACTGCTAGCATATCCAGCACAAGTTTTGAAACTCCGAAATGCTAACCTGTAGGTGCTGCTTCCTGATAGCTCCTCCCCACTCCTAATGAAAAGTTCTAATGCATGTATAACTTCTGAAGTCGGGTACCATAAGTGAGGATGATCATATGAATCTGAATTTTCTTTCAAGACTGCCCTTCTTGACACCGGTTTGCCATTGTGGTTATGCCTCTTGTGCGGTACCGAGAAAAAGAACGGATCAACATCAGGGAATGCAACAATAACATCCCTGTTTTTGTCCTGTTCCAATAGTCATAAATGTTATAAAAATCGAAAGAATATGGATATCCCCATGAGTTTCTCACAGATAAATACATTTCTAGAAATTAACAGAGTCAGAAGCAATGCAATTGGGTCAAGAAATTAGATGGATAGTTTTAACTAACATCAGTATTGGACATGACACTCATGGCTTCAACACAACTCTGTAATTTTTTTAATCCATAGAGTTGAGGTGGTTTAATTTCCCATCACAAGGAGGAGAGTAGGAGGGGACGAGATATGAATCCTACTCTCTATGTCTGGGTATTCATACTTTTTGTCGCTTAAACTACTCGTAAGAGACCAATACAACTTTGTAAAATAAGGCAACTAATGCAAACATATTCACATTCTGGAATAAAATAACCAGTGGTTTCTCACAAAACTGAGCTTTAGTCTATAAGTTAACCATTCTATTAGACTTATAATTCATTTAGTTCTCTTTAAAGTCTTTTTATTTTCTCAAAAATGTACTTTTGGTTTTAATATGCTTTATTTTGTATTTGTTTTAATTTAATTATTTGCAAACTTTATCTCTTCCTCTTTCTAAACATTTTATGGAAGTTGAAACAAAATTTTTTTACCTTTTAATTTTCAATCATTGTCTCCTTCAATCTTTCAATGTTTAAGTCATTATTTTCCTTAACTTTTCAACTTTCAAGCAATTATTTTCTTTAACTCATGAACTTTTACATTTAATTTATCTTACACACACCCCATGAATTTGATAATTCTTTTCTACTTACAATTTTCTTTCATTGTTACTTATAATTTTCTTCACCTTTTTATATAAATTACTTTCTCAATGTTATTCTTTTTTAGTTTTGTCATCCATTCTTTACTTGATTATTCTACACTCAAAATCTCTAATGGTTATGATGAAATTTAATTTTCTTGGTAACTCGAGAATGTATAGATACTATTAAATTAATTTTATTTTTATTTTTAATAATAACTAAAAGAGGGTTAGTCGAGTTTATCTTCATTACTTTTCTTTTACATTTTTATACTATTAAAATAGACAATACTATTACATGAAAGTTGAAACATTTGAATTATTTGTCTATTTATTCATATTGGGGGGAGGAAAAATGACTAAATAGAAATTTTTAGTTATTTTTTCAAGTTAGAAGTTGTAACATAAGATATAATTTTTTTTCCAATTGAATCTATCAATTTATTTTTTTCAAATTAAATCACCTGTGTATTGTGCAGGCATATGTCTAGTTAAATTTTAAAAGGGTGGCTAAGTGGGACTTTCTATAATGCAGTACAGTAAGATATGTTCAGTCATCAGGATGTTGTTTCTGTGGTTTGAAGCTACCACCTCTTGATCACAATATGAAATTTTAAGGTCCAGCTTATGCTAATTTGTGGATGTACTAGAACATATAAGGTAATTGCTGCATGTTAAAGAACAATATGCCCAAAATTACAGCTGAACATATAAGAAATGCTTTGAGAGGCACTTACATAGGCACCATCGGTGCAGTTGTAAACTGTGTGATATAGTATATTCCATGCATCTTGTATTGTAGGAACCGATTGACCATAGCGCCTTGTTGAATATAGATCAATCCATGCCTAGGACAAGGAAGAGTTAGTGACAAGTTCAGGTGTGACCTTCCCCACCAACAGATCCAACCTAACCCCCAATTTTTCAAATAATGAAGGAAAATCTATAAAAAAAAAAAAAAGTCTGAAAAAAATAAGTGGTTTCTGAATATCATCAATATCTGAAAAATCAGAGATACAAGTTTTGAAAGGTTTAGAAAATGTTGCAAAATTGACAGAGCATTCAAAAGAACAAACTTAAAAGGTAGAAGATATAGAAGAATGGGAGGAGAGTCCATGGACACAGATAAAATAAGAATATCGTTAAAAGCTTGGAGTTACCTTGACATCAACTTTCTTATGTTGAAATGCCATTTCAGACATGAGATCATAGACAACAGGGTTCTGTTCTATACCCTCCATTGACATTCCAACACCAACCTTCAGAAACAGACATACATAGAACAAGAAAATTGTTCAAGTAAATCAGTAAAAAATATTAGTGATAAATCTGGTACTTGTAGTTAAGTACCAATAAATCATTGGAAGTTTATTAGGTTCATCAATAAATCATTCCTATGTAATTGATAATTTCCTTTTTTTTTTTTTTTTTTTTTTTTTTTTTTTGTGTCAATAATGTTCAAATGGAAAGATCAAAGGCATATAATATCAGCACATTTTGATCAAATAGCATCTAGGAAAGTAGATAAAATCTTGCAGCAGTAGTGTGAAGTCATAATCTTGCATAGCAGTGTTATAGAATATGATGGGGACGCAGAATAATCTCAATCTTAATTAGAACTGAATTGCATGAAGCAAGGTTTCTGATTGAGCTTACCATTGTTGAGTTATCACTTGTACGAGCTTCAATTGGTCCAGAAGCTATCGAATCTAAAATTCCGTACATCTCCACATTTCCTGCAAAGTTGTGTAGCATACACCTGTGAAGCAAAGCACCAGCTTCTAAGTGAAAACAAAGGAAAGCAAAACAAATAAATTAAGAAACGCAAAATATATAATTTTAAGAACTTGGTTAGATAATGCCAAATGACAAGTACAAACAATTAACCGCTTTATCTGTGACAGTTCAACACAACTTTGTAGTAACAATGTGACACTTTTGGAAATAGCTATTATTTAGTGAGGACTACTTGCAAAATAGATTCATGAATTGGATAAAAGAAAAAAAGGAAAAGAAAAAGAACAATAACTTACCAGATGTAAGGGACACCATAAAACTGATCTGATGTAAGCCATATGGGTTTTACTTCAGCAAAAAGATCGAGGACAACCAACCTCCCTACTGGAACAGAATGTAAAAGTGCCTGCAAGATGCTATACTTTACTGTTGATCCACACAGTCGTTAACATCCTTGAGCTTCTTCAGGAAGAAACCTGACCTAGCTAGTGAACTACTATCACCTAAAAAAGTTTGCTACATTGCGTATCTATAACGAGAAAGTATCATCATTTGTCGATTAACAATTGTTTTAAGTACCCCTCATGTTTCATAACTTTCTATGATTTACAAGTGTCAAGATGAAAGAGGATGCTAAAGTTTAATGGTTTCTGACACATATTCTTCATATGAACTGAAATTTAATTATCGTTTACTTTGCAGTTTATTCTACAATTTCTAGATTACCAAAATAACTAAAAAAAATAACAAATATGACCTTTATTTGTGGAGGTCTCCAAAATGGATCGTATGAGAACAGCCAACCCTGCAGAGTAAAGGTAGACAATGCCAAAGCCAAACGAAGTTAAAATTTGATCAAAAAGCAACTTTAGAAGGTGAACTATATGGTTGAATAGTTAACATGTTATTCCCTCACCTGCATCAACCAGACAGCATCATTATCACCACTTTGCATTCCCTTAAACACTGCTGCACCCAATGTAGAGATGTAATCTGGATCGTCGACAGGTGGTGTATTCTCATCAAAGGTGTCGCTGCAAGAACGGTGGATTTAATAATTCTATGCAACAAATTCTTGTAAAACTCAAAACTTTTAGTTTATGGGATATAAATTTCTTATTGCAAAATAAATACAAAAGCAGATCATACCAATTGTAGATGTGGCTTGTGCGTCCATATTCTGAACCAAGAAGTAATTTTCAATCACAAAATTTCAGAATATTTTAAATTTGTTTAGTATAGAACAATATAATTTGAACAAACATTATGATCCAGATAAGCATACCTTTAAGTTGCTCTTCAATAAATGCTCTTCCAATCTCAATGAACAATGGATCTGTTGCATCAAGAAGATAGGTGCAGCACCATCTAAGATCACTCTTAACTGAAAACCTGAGGCAGGATTTAAAACAAATGAATTTATCATTCAAAACTATGCATGAAAGGCATCAGATCAATTCAAGAAGTCTAACATCCGAAATGTTCAGGGACCAGCATGCCAATTCTTTCCTCCCATAGTCCCATTCTAGAGCCATGATTTGGTTTATCTTTGTGCAGATACAAGATTGTTTCCTTGGTTTTCTATACAAATCCAAGTTTGAGCACATAAAACTATCACTGCTATTGCAAATTGCATACATATGCACATAAATTGATGCATGTATAACATGAAAAATCTGAAAGAGGAGTAAAATTCCGTAAATCTACTGCATTTCTTGGAACTATTACTCTGAAGCGCTCCTCCATATTAACTTAAAAAGCTATTTCCACATCAGCATTTTGCACAATGTATTCAATAATTGCATTAGCAAAAAACAATCCTTACCAGTTTCCTAAGCGTGTTATCTTTGCTGATGGAAATATATTAATTAATGCTGCAGGAATGTTTCCAGAGAAGGCTGGAAGGACTGAAAAGCAGATTCATGAGCATCACAAGAACCATGTCAATAGAAGTTAAAAACTAGAGCAAATAATCAATTGATGAATGAGATTGTTCCTAGTTGCACTTTCATTTTTGAATAAGTAGTATTCATCAGAGACTTCAGTGGCAACAAGAAATTGTTTCAGAATAATTCATCTCATGCTTGCAGAAAGGGCACAAGAAAACTAGGAAAAGAACTTCAATTATAAATATATTACTAAAAAGTAATACTGAAATCAACAAATTAAACAGCGGTTCAAACACAAAGAACAATTATTGACAATGGGTACCTGGATTCATTCCAAGTTCATACATTCTTGCAAGAATTTTGTTCTGCAGAATTAATTGTTGATCGAACCAACTCTGCGGTAGTGGTCCACCCCATCTGTATCAAACAACAACGTTGTCACCACAAAAGCTTCTAGTCTAGATACATTTGCAGGAATGCCTGCCAGAAGAGTTTCTTGCTCAAAACACCATGAACGAGCACATTTATTTCATACTTAAATACCCTAAGAAAGTATGTTCCCAGATGTTAGGAGACTGAAACCATAACATTCAAAACAAGTAAACAGTTAACTACAAAGTTCAGAAGGCATTGGACCTAACGACAGATGTATCACTAGTTCAGTTGCATAAATGTTTAAACCAGCGAGATTCTTCTAAACAATGATACAAGGCCAATAATGTTACCTGTGCAAGTTTCCCATACGTGACCATGCAAGAAATGCAGGCCCTCCAAAAAAATCATCCAAATCCACCCTGCTTATGTTATATTTCTGCTAAAGCAGGAAGAGGACCATTAGAGGAACATACATCAGAAGCTGTAAAGCCATAACTTTTAACAGCAGGAATAACTTCTTTATTGGTCATCGAGTATCAGTGCTCGTAGCAATCAAGTTTTCTCCATCACCAATGTAAACACAATACATGAAGAGTTTTCCTTGGAAGTGAAATTTCAATAATTTAGAGCTAAGACTACAGAATATGGAGATCAAGAGGTGGGGAAAAAAACCTGTAAAACTTTCTGCCAAATAGCCTCTTGCCCAGTAAAGGCCAACGGCAAGTTGATACCTTGGAAAGCCATCCAATCAATTTCTTTTTCCCATCTTTTCCAGTCCCACCATGCAAAAGTGTCTACCAACAGCACATATTCAACATTAAACAGAATACAAGTCTAAAGTTCAAAGTCATAAGCATTGAATGTAAAAGCATCAACTCCAATATTAAGTAGAAAAAGAAAGCAATAATAAGGTAGAAACTCACAGCTGGAAGTAACAGCATTCTGGTAGTAATTCCAAGGAACAGGTCTCTGAACCAAGACACCATCATATCGAACACGAGGAAGAGAACCTACTTTAGGAATAGAATTCAGCTGGGTACCGCCAGTTTTATCCCAAGATATATGTGAACCACACCAATACTTTAAATACCAATGCAAACCAGCTAAGACTTCCACTCCAGTAACGCCAGAAATTCTAATGAACACAACCCCAAATAAAAATCATGATTAAAATGCTTCATTCGCAATTTCAGGTCTTTCAAGGAATTCCATTATTTTAATTACAAAACGAGAGAGAGAGACATAAAAAGATAGAATTACAGGATTTCAGGAGCTCCAGGGCCAGTAATAGAAGGATGGTTCTTAATTATAAAGCAGGCCTCCCCGCCGCATTGTTCCTAATCGTAAATTTAAACAAAACCCAAGCGAGAAGTTAGTTTAATTAAAATGACATCAAATTGAAAAAAAAAAAAGATAAAGAGTTACCTTGGAGACAATTCGGAACTCGAAAGCAGAGGAATGAGAGGGAAGCAACCTATCAAGAACTCCATGAGCTGCAGCAACTTGTACGGAAGGAGAAGCTCGCTCGCGTTCTTGAATATCGAGAAGGCGGGAAATGTAACCGACGCCGATTGTGGACGAATGAGTGAAAGAAAGCACAGAAAGCAACAAGAAGAGAGAAATGACGGGAAGCAGAGAATCCATGGAGAACAAAGAGAGGAGAGGATGATGAGGAAATTAAGGTTGATAGAAGAAAAGGAAATTGATTCCATATGTGGTTTTGATGATGATGTAATAACAAGAAGATTCCGTTCCAGAACAACCGACAACAGCTTCGATGCCGGCCAGAGAGAGACAGAGGGAAGGGTTTTTTTTTAAACAGTCAGAAGAAATAAGAAATGGAGGGTTGGTTTTCTATTGGATGTTCATCAATTTTCTGTTATGCGAATGGGGAGTTGTGATGATGATGGGCTGGGAGGAGATTTGGTAGTTTTTGGGCTGCTTTGATTCATTGAGCCTACTTGTTTTTGTCTTTGTTTTTTTGTAATATTATGTGTTGAATAAATCCAGATACAAAATACCAATATGACAATACGAAGCTAGTGTGGAAAATATTTCTAACAATATATAAATGTCATTTCACCCCTATTTCACTGGCACTTTAATTATGAAGAAGAAAAATTACATTTGATGTTAGTGACATGTGTAACAGATAAATTATCACAGTTTATTATGATTAAATGCATTTGTTATATATACATAGGATGTAATCAACAAAATTACTCTTAACAATGAATTTTTTCTGGACTTAATAGTTGCGTTAAGCAAAGGTAGGTGAAATTCGAAACCCTATTTCCTCAGGTACAATAAATTCAATAACTACTGAGCTACAAAAATTTAGTCCATGAAAATGAATTTGGACATAGCTATTAGTGCCAATTCAATTATTTACTATTCAATATTTCATATAAACTTTTCCTTCTCAACTTGGAAAGATGGTAGTCGAAATGATTAATAAATGGATTCACATGCATTGCAATAATTCTTGACATGAATTTACAAGGACAAATCTAGTAGATAAGGAAAGCACGTAGGGTTGTTGGCAGATTAGAAAACCTATGTGTATATGTATGGGGGGGTTCCACTTGATAGCACATGGCAGCAATTGAAAGATGAAATCAATGAGCTTTGGTGATCTAATAGTCATGTCATTATGGGACCAATTACACAATATCTATAGCTAGCTAGTGCAAGTTGTGCATATATATTGTAATGGGACTGAGCAGATGTATCATATATTGGTAGAACCTTGAGTTGATGATGTATGCAATGGTGAATGGACCAAAAGAGAAAGAGATAAATACCCCCGTCTATTTTATGTTGCTTTCTTTCAATTAAGTTTTCAATGTCGGCTAATTTCAAAAAAAAAAAAAAAAGTTTTTAATGTCAGCTTTGAACTTAATTGCTCCCTTAGACACTTTGTTCAAAAAAAAAAAAAATTGGTCCCTTAGACACCCTCAAGAGATATATATATATATATACACATAGCTATTTCATTTGATATTTATGGTACTGTGATGATTTAATAATATGTACTGTACATGTGTTATATGTACATGTATTTATAACCTAGCATGTAATTTTCTGAATAATAAAAAAACTCTAACTGCTAGCTTCCAAGGACGTAGGCATATTACTGAATCTCGTTAAATTTTTATGTTTATTTTTCTTTCTTCTCTTTATTTTTGTTTTCTGTGTTATTATTTTGCAACAGTAGTGCTACCTATAAATATAATTCATCCACAAAGCAACTTTGTAGAAATAATTGTGTTTTGTAGAAGACAGATCTTATATATTAATCCTTGTGATTTAGTGCTATGAAGTTCTAACTTTTGGTTGGTAAATGCAGACTTCATTTGCCAACCTCTTGAATACGTACCCTATACTTGTAATAGGAGGTATGTAACATCCATATTTTCATCCATAATTAATATTATATGAACATATGCATCTTAGACCATTCAATTTGACTATATGTATTTTACATGAATTGAATATAGTTGACTTGTTTACATGAGTAACCTTAGGGACTAAATTGAGCTTTAGCATAGAAGGAGAATTAATTTGAACTTTTCCTTGATATTTGATTAAAAATATTATTATTATAATAATAATAATAATAATAATAATGATAATAATAATAATAATAATAATAATGATAATAATAATAATAATAATATTAGATAGTAGATATTTTGGGAGGTAGGAAGAAAAAACAAAACACTTACCTTCTTCTCCCGTGTAAGTCCATTTGCTATCTCAATCTTATTTTCTTCTTTTTCTCTCAAATTTCTAAACTTGAATTGGATGATTTCAGCTCCTAATTTGGGTGAGTTGATTATTTTTTCTTTAAATTATATTTGAAATTATATGGTAAGGTGTGGAAGTGAATTTATAGTTTTTGAATTCTGTTTTAGAGTAGGTTTTGTACTTTAATTTTCATGGTCATAAAGGCAGAATTAAGAGAAATAATAAACATGAAAATTGTAGATTTATGTCTGAAATTCACGTCTGTAAAAGGATTTTGTGAAATAATAAGTACGTGAAATTCTATGGAAGTTTATTTGGGACTGGTTTGGGTAGCAATCCAGTAGACTACCTGATGTTGATTAATTATTTTGAGGATATTAGAGACTGAATTAGACAAAGTTATAAACATGAGTTTTATTCCTTTATATGTCATCTAAAACCATGTGATGCAGTTTTGTGAAATAATATATGTGTAAT
>CATIWM010309060.1:0-24159 GCA_949671775.1 Mallotus repandus
TTTGGTCCAACTAGAGTTGCTAGTCTCGGTGGAATGCACTATGCATATGTATTGGTTGATGACTACTCTAGATTTACTTGGGTGTGTTTTCTTGCTCATAAGAATGATGCTTTTAAAGCTTTTGAAAATTTTGCAAAAAGAGCTCAAAAAGAAAAAATGTTTTTGCATTATTTCTATTAGAAGTGATCATGGAACTGAATTTGCAAATGAATTTTTCAAAACCTTTTATAGTGAAAATGGTGTTTCATATACGTTTTCATCTCCTAGAACTCTTCAACAAAATAGGGTAGTTAAAAGGAAAATAGAACTCTTGTGGAAATGGCTAGAACAATGCTTCATGAGTATAATTTACCTCTATACTTTTGGGTGAAACCCGTTAACACATCTTGCTACATTTCAAATAGAGTTTTCAAAAGACCAATTTTAAACAAAACATCTTATGAGCTTTGGAATAATAGAAAACCCAAAATCTCATATCTAAGAGTGTTCGGATACAAGTGCTTTATATTAAACACCAAGGATAATCTTAGGAAATTTGCCTCCAAAGCTGATGAAGGAATATTCCTAGGCTACTCCTCCTCTAGCAAAGCATATAGAGTATTTAATAAAAGAACCTTGGCTATTGAAGAATCTATGGATGTTATTTTTTATGAATCAAACTCACTTAATCCTAGAAAGGATGTTTGTAGTGTTGATGATGATATAGGTGATCTTGTGGAAGAGAAAAATCAAGAAGAAAACAATGACAAACCCTTGGAACTTGAAGGTCTAAATAAGGAAGAAAGTGAGGAAGTGCCTCAATCTACCTTTAAGGAGGATCTTCCAAAGGATTGGCAATTTAAGAAAGCACATCCTCAAGATCTCATCATCGGTAATACTACACAAGGGGTAACAACTTGTTCTAAACTTAATTCTATTGTTAATTTAGCCTTCATTTCTCAAATTGAACCCAAAAATGTTGGTGATGCTTTGAGTGATGAATTTTGGGTCCTTGCTATGCAAGAAGAGTTAAATCAATTTGAGAGAGAAAAAGTTTAAATTTTGGTTCCTAGACCAAAACATCATCCTATTATAGGCACCAAATGGTTGTTTAGAAATAAGATGAATGAACAAGGTGTCATAACTAGGAAAAAAGTAAGACTAGTATCCAAAGGTTAAAATCAAGAAGAAGGCATTGATTATGATGAAACATTTGCCCCCGTTGCAAGGTTAGAAGCTATTAGAATGCTACTTCCTTTTGCATCTTACATAGATTTTAAACTTTATCAATTGGATGTTAAAAGTTCATTTTTAAATGGTTTTATTGAAGAAGAAGTTTATGTTTAACAACCTCCGGGTTTTGAAAATTATGATTTTCCATATCATGTTTTTAAACTTTCAAAAGCATTATATGGATTGAAATAAGCTCCAAGAGCTTGGAATGAAAGATTGAGCAACTTCCTATTAGAAAAAGGTTTCTCGAAAGGAAAGGTTTATACAACTCTTTTCATAAAGAAATTTGAACATAATTTATTAATTTTTCAAATTTATGTTGATGATATTATTTTTAATGCTACTAACCATTGCTTGTGTGAGGAATTTTCTAAGCTAATGCAAGGAGAATTTGAGATGAGTATGATGGGAGAACTCAAGTTCTTCCTTAGACTTCAAATCAAGCAATGCAAAGATGGGATTTTCATCAATCAAACCAAGTATGCTAGAGCCATTCTCAAGAAGTTAGGCATGGATAGAGTCAAATCAAGCAAAACTCCAATGAGTACCACAACCAAACTTAACAAGGATGAGAATGGCAAACTGGTTGATGAAAAGCAATTTAGAGGTATGATCGGATCCCTTCTTTATTTAACTACTAGTAGACCCGATATAATGTTTGCTACTTACTTGTGTGCTCATTTTCAATCTAGTCCTAGGGAGTCCCACTTGAATGCAATCAAAATAATTTTCAAATATTTAAGTGGAAGTTTGCATTTAGGACTTTGGTATCCTAAGAGTTCATCCTTTGACTTAATTGGTTATTCGGATGCAGATTTTGTCAGTGCTTTACTAGATAGAAAGAGCACTTTCAAAACTTGTCAAGTTTTAGGACAATGTTTAGTTTCTTGGTTTAGTAAGAAACAAGTTTCAGTTGCCTTGTCCACTGCAGAAGTAGAATATGTTGCTGTAAGTGTATATTACTCACAAATCTTACGGTAAAAACAACAATTGATGGACTATGGTATTAAACTTGATCACATTCCAATCAAATGTGATAATACAAGTGCTATAAACCTTAGCAAGAATCCAATTCAGCATTCTAGAACCAAGCATATAGATATTAGACATCATTTCTTGCATGATGATGTTCAAATTGGTGATATCGCACTTGAATTTATTGATACAAATAATCAACTTGCAAATATTTTCACCAAGCCTCTTAATGAAGAGAGATTGAATTTCATTAAGCATAAACTAGGCATGATTAATGGTTCTAGTTCATCTTAATTATTTGTTTAAATTAATGAATTGATGGTTGGACTTGTTTTCATGTGAAATCATGTTGTGCTTATAATATTGCCTTGATTGTTTTTTATATGATTTCTTTTCAATATTTGATTTTGATCTTAACATTTTTATTGATTACTGAATTTTTTTTAAATGATTTTTTTAAACAAAAATGAGCAACAAGGATATTCTTGCTCATACATTCCTCCCCAACAAGACTAGCTTCTTTTTATATCCTTTTTCTTTGTTTGCTCGTCAGTATCTGTTTGGTTTCTTTTCAGTATATTTTTCATTTCTGAGATTTGAGCTGCTAGTTTATATTTAAGTCAAATTTATGTCAGTTTATATTTGGTTTATTTTCTATTTTCTTTCAGTTTAAAAACCACGGGTTGTATGTTTATATATTGTTTACAATTGATATTTTAGATATCATTGTACTATTATCTTTTTATTAATGCAATCTTATTTTTCTCAATTCATGTTTCTTTAATTCTTTTTTATTTTGCCAAAGGGGAAGAAAAATTTGAGTTTGCTTAAATTTTTTTTTTTGTGATTATTATTTATTTCCTTGTTATTTGTTACATGAATTGTAAGTGTGGCTACATTTTTGTCAATTAATGATCATGTTATCATATTTTTCTCCATGCAAAAGCCTTGTTTTGCTTACTTGCATAATTTCATTTAGTCTTTTACAAAAGGGGAAGAACATTTTTTTTTTAAGAAAGTTGAACTTTCATGATTTTCATTTTTTTAGTTCGTGGTCTTTTGTTTCCTTTAGAACTAAGCTCTATTTGATCATGTGATATATACTATTATGTGATGCATTGTCTTGTACCATGTTTATGTTTCTTAAATATTTTGTCAAACATCAATTGATAATTCTAAAATTTATATTTCTTATCATGTCCAATAGGAGGAGAAATAAAGAAATATATTCATTTATATTTTAATTGTTGCTTACTTCTTAATTTTATCTTATGCATAATCTTAGGGGGAGTATGTATCATCTAATTAAGTACAATTCAAATTATCACACACTTCACTTTATATTATCTCTCAAACTCAAAATAAGTTTGTCAAAATTAAAAAGGGGGAGATTGTTGACCTTAGCAATAATCAATCTTGATTTTGAGTGTTTAATATGTTTGTTTAAGTGTGTATAAGCTAGGACTATCATGGAAATCAAGATGAAGTTAAGCATGCTTTTAGGCTAAATCGACATTCGAGATTCCAAGAGGATTTTGGAATTCTTAGACCTTTATAATGAGAAAGTTTTCTTTTTAACATTTGAATTATACATCACAAGATTTTTGAATTGATCTTACTTGTCAAAATCTAAATTCATTTGGGTCTTGAAATCTTTAGTTAAAATCAGCATATGCAACTTTCATTTTGAATTGAGCAGCTCTTAGTATTTCAACAATATCTTGAGTTACAGAGGTCCAAATGAGGTGATTAAAACTGATATGGAAAGCTAAGACAAATATCTACAACTTTAATGAAGAAAAATTAGGCATATTAGATCTTCTTAAATGGCTAAAAGTCATGATCCCGACCGGGACCATGCAAGTCCCGACCGAGGCCAAAATTGCACTAAATTAAAGAAAAATTCCAGAACATATCCTGAGCCAATGTCACAATTGGGATCAGTGAGGTCTCAATTAGGATCAATGTGATCACGACCAGGACCATCTCAGGCTTTAAATATAACGGCTATAACGAATATATTTTTGAATATCCCGACCGGGATCAATGTGGTCAAGATCGGGACTAGAGAAAATACAGCCTAAAAGTCCAAATTGTATTCAAATGAAGTTTAAAATTGTTGAAAATGAAATTATTATTCTAACAACTATAATTGAATTGCTCAACTATAAATACAACCTCTAAAGATAATTTAAAGGTGAAGAAACTTGTTTATCATTTATAAATTCTCAAGCATTCAATTGAAGCTCTAAATTCTCTCAACATTCCTTTTATCTTTGTATAAATCTTGTGAGAGTTGGTGAGTGTTTAGAATAGAAATTCTTGGTCTTCTATTTTGTGGGGATTTAGAAAAGGGAAGTGAGATTCTATTCTAAGGAGTTAGTTTAAGTGTTTAGCCATTAAAGCACTTGGAAATTTAGTTTTTGTGTGATCCTTGAAAACACTTGTGTAAGGTTTGAGTTGAGCCTAAAACTCAAGTTGTAAAAATCAATCTAGGGGAATAGATTATGATGATTCAAAATCCTAACTTGGGGATAAGTTAAGTGGAGACGTAGGATTGTTAAGAATCTGAACTCCTTAAATTCTTGTGTTCATCATTCTTCCTTCTTAACATTCTTTCATTTTTTTATTTGTTTTTAAGTTTTGATTTCTGTTCGATAGCCCTATTCACCCCCCCCCCCCCTCTAGGGCATTTTTAGGGACCTACTGACACACTATAATTTTAGGAGACAGTTTCAAACTGAAATTCAACTTTGGGAGCTCTGCTTAACCACTGAAAAGTTTTTTTGACCAAAGTTTGATTTTTGTTCTCAGGGCTTCCAGAGGTTAAACTGAAGCTTCAGGAATCAAAACCAAACTGTAAACAGGCCTTACATAGGACTATACTTATTGGTTTAGAAGACACGACTTAGGTGAACTTCTCTTTGATTATTCTCCTCAAACGCCTTTCTTAATACAAAAATGGTTGGGTTAAGGTTTGATCGGGGTTTGGTTTGGTCTTGACATTATAGAATTGGTAATCAGGTAAAGTTTTAGTGGTTCAGTAGGTTTTGAAATGGTTTGAATTTCAATTCTCTTCATCAAATTAGTTATTTGATGAGAGATTTTAGCTTTTTCATCATTGACCATTAGTGGTTTGAAACACGACCCCAATAAAAGCAAATCTTTTGCATGAGTGTATACAGATGATTGAATTGACATTTTCAAATTGTTGAAGTGTTTGTGCTTAAATGAGTTTGGAAATTTTAGAAGATGTTGCAATATATTGTGAAAAAATCTTATGGATATGGCATGTATTTATAGAAAGGGAATCCCTTCTGCATTTGTTTTCAACCGTTGGATGGTACACAAGATCAGCTCCACATTAGATTAAAATGCTCATAATATCTTATCATCTTTTTGAAAAAATACAAAGCTCATGACATGCATTATTTTTCTGCTTTTAATTTTAACCCTTAGATGGTATGCAAGATTATTTCAACCATTGGATATAAAGTTTGCCACATCTTATCATCTTTTTGAAAAAATATAGAAGAAGGACAATAATTATCTTCTGCATTTAATTTTAGCCCTTAGATGGTATGAAAGATCATCTTAATCGTTGGATAAATAGACAAAAAAAATTATCATCTTTTTAAAAAAAAACAAAGGCAAGACAATAATTATAAATAGGAAATCTTATCATGTTTTTGAAAAAAAAAACAAAGGTAGGACAATAATTATCTTCTGCATTTAATTTTAGCCCTTAGATGGTATGTAAGATCATCTCAACCGTTGGATAAAAAGATAGAAAATCTTGTCATCTTTTTGAAAAAATACAAAGGCAAGACAATAATTATGTTTCTGCTTTTAATTTCAATTGTTGGATGGTATGCAATATTATCTAAACCATTGAATGAGATTATAAACATTTAGCAACCTACCAAAATTTAGTTTATAAAGTAATGCATTATGAATGTAAAAAATCAAAGACTATCTGAAAATTTTATCCAAAGCTCTCTGAAAAACACTTTGCCAAAACTCTTCTTATATACTTAAAAACCTTTCCCAATATGAATTTTGATATGGGTGGTCCATCAGTCCATATCTCATTAAATTCATCTTCTGATGATGATGAGATAATTGGGTTATCGAACGAAGAATATCAAGCAACGTTGTAAATTCTCTTTACAAATAATATGATGATCAAATATTATCAAAATCAACAATGCAAACGAAGGTCTCAATATGGTGGATTAATTCCAGGTCATATTGTGGTTCGGCAAGATCGTGAAGCTGCACACCAGAATTTATTCAACGATTATTTTTCTGATAATCCACGATACGATGAGGATCTTATTCGCCGACAATCATGAATGTCACGAAGTTTATTTCTTCATATAATTGATGCAGTCAAAAATCAAAACCTATATTTTGAACAATGCATCGATGCTCTCGGTAGACTTGGGTTATCGCCTCTACAAAAATAACAATAACATTTCAAATGTTGTCATATGGATTACCCAGTAAAAATTGGCAGCAAATGAATATGTAAAAACTGGTGAGTCTACAATGATTAAAAGCATGAAGAAGTTTTATCGTACTATTGTGGAAATTTTTTTGCAGTAATATTTAAGAAGACCTAACAATACTGATATTGCTAGGCTACTCCATATTGGTGAAGAATGTGATTTTCCTAGAATGTTGGGCAGTTTGGATTGTATGCATTGGAAGTGAAAATTTTTTCCAACAGCATGTGTTGAACAGTATGCATGTCATAGTGGATCACTAATAATAATTTTGGAAGCTGTTGCCGACTATGATCTTTGGATATGACATACTTATTTTGGTATGCCAGGAACCAATAATGATATCAATGTTTTGGAATCATCTCATCTTATCTCTGATCTTGCACAAGGTATTGCTCCCGTAGCACATTATGTGATAGAAGGAGAAAATTATGATATAGGTTACTATTTAGCTAATAGTCTATACCCAAAATGGAGTAATATTGTTCAAACAATTCACAAACCTCGAGGTCTAAAGAAATTTTTTTTTGCAATGAAACAAGAATTGTGCAAAAAAGATGTCGAGTGTGCTTTTGGAGTTCTACATTCACATTTTGCAATTGTAGCAGGACCAACACGTTTCTGGAGAAAAGAAAACTTGCATGACATAATGACAACATGCATTATTCTCCACAATATGATTATTGAGGATGAACGTGACTTAAATGCACCAATTGTTGATGCAATAGAAGCTCCAACTGCAGATGTTGAAATAACAGTCGATGATAACACTCGGTTTGAACAATTTATTGCTTGTCACAAACGAATTAAGGACAAAGATGCTCATATTGCACTTCGCAATGCATTAATTGAACTTTCGTGAAAAAAAAATATTCTAACTCAAATGATTAAATTATTAATAATGTAATTTGTATTTTTGAATTTAATTAGCGCTTGTAGTAGACTACTTTAATTTTAAAATATAATTTTATGTTTTTTTAGTAAGTTTATTTTAATGTCTTTTAGTTCTCGTCATATATTATATTATTTAATTTAAAAAATATGTGATGTATTTGTATTATTTATATTTAAAGATATAATCAAATAATAAATTTTATTATATATAAATATATAGGTGTATAGGGTAAGTATTGAATAAATTATGTGTAATATATAAAATGTATAAATAATATAATATTAGCATTGGATAGAAATATGTAAAGAATATTCTTTTTGAAGTTGCAAAATGAAGTAATTGATTGAAGTAAATTTACTATAGCATGTACATTTTAGAGTAAAATTTGCTGCATTTTGAAGTTTTTTTTTGTAAACCACCTAATAATATGAAATGGAGAAAAAAATTAATGTAACAGACCCCAATCAATCAGCGATTAATATTAACATGAGTAAAATGTACTATATTTCAATGAAAACGATTTTTTTTCACAGTTCATAATTGTAGAAAATGGATATCTATGCTAATTGTATCGTCAATACAAGTAGAAAACTTAGAAGTGGAGTTAAACTCAGGTGCACATTAAACAAAAAGTTGCACCAATAAAAGTTCCATTAAGAAAACGTTAAAATGTTCCTTTAGCGATAATAATCATGTGTCAATATCCACTGCACATCTTTTTCCTTTTCCTGCTCCCTAGTTATCCAGAAATACAGGAAATGTGTTGCAAGAGGTAGATAATTTTCCACGCGCTAAACCAAAACTGAATGCATGCGCCAAACAAATTAAAGTTCCTTACAATGTAGATCAAGATTGTAAAAGAACAACGCCGAATCCATAAGCTGTCTCTATTTGAGTATATCAAAGCACAACACTGTTTCGTTCTGACAAGAATTTGCATATTATTCACATCCTTCATTCTACTGGATAACTCGACAGAGAAATTTGCCAACTCTGGTAGATAATATCAACCACGGAATAATTCCAACCTGCAGTTACATGAAAAGAGTAAAACAAAACGATATAAGAAAGCCTCTGTGTCTATCCCATAAACTGCTAAAATCACCTTTATTCTAAACAATGATAAAGCAAGTCTGACTTGGGATAATATTAGCCCCAAATGGCCCTATCTCTATGCACTCATTTGGGCCACAGAAATCAAACAGACCCCAAAGGAACGATGTGGTTGAGTTGGATTTCTTTGAAATTTAAATCTTAAACATACTCTGCACAAAACTTTTAATCAATATTGTCGAAAAAAAATTGTCAAGCCTCACAATATTCAATGATAAGACTAATTAAAAGAAAGAAAAATAAAAGTTGATAACTCTCCTTTTGCAAACTAAAAATGCATCAATTGCTGACATTAGCAAGTCAAGTGAAAAACCAAACAAAATAGATAAAGTGGTATATGTGCAAGCAAGCAGTATTTTGGACTCCAGCAGCCAAGTGAGGTGGGCTATCTTTGGGAATCTGAGATGAGGTCTTCACTCATCTAACAGAGAATCATATTTATTTTAGTTATGAATGTAGGCACACCTATTATTTAGCAAACTTATTGCTGCTTTTCTGTCTTAATGCTCATTGGTTACCCTATGGTATGTAATACTGTGAAACCTTTTGTAAATATTTATGTACTGGCTCAGAGAAACTTGGTACATGCCTACTAATGGTCACATTACATAAACTATAATTTGACCAGATAGTTGATTTAGAAAAACCTAGAGTTGACTAGCGTGAACTGTCCCCCTTCAGGAAAAGGGTTTGTCCAGGATACAGTAAATAAACAATGTATGGTAAGTAGAATCAAAGTCAATACCATTATATAGCCATTGAAATGACCTTTGGCGCCCCAAGACAGCAACCTTCCTGCAAATAGTAACAAGGTTGAGTGAACATATTAAAGAAATATTAATTGCTGAAACATTGTGGACAACTCCTCTTGAGAAGATATACATATATATATATTCCACTCCTCTAGAACTGATGAATAAAAAAAATGCAAAATAAAGTGCTAAAACTAAGAATTATGTAGACGATTAAAGAATGTAATGTATCACCAAAAGGCTGCACCAGTTGCTGAGATATGGCAGCAACAGGAGTCCTCCAAAACCAGCAAATCATCACAAAGTATGTCAAATTCTGCATGCCAAATTAGTTCTTTCAGATCTCATTTAAAAAAAAAAAAAAAAAAAAAACCTTGTAGGTAGCTCTAATATGCTCAGTAAACCTTTAAGACAAATATTATTTTGAGGTATAAATCATAAGAAAGCTTCATCTCCTTCATGTGCATCTCTTGACCTAAATGGCAAATATAAGTGTTAGAAGCTTAATCATATGGGATAATCGTATCTTAAAACAAACAAGGTTTGAAAAAAAAAAATTGAAATGGGATTAACAAAAATAGATGAAACAATTAAGAAAACCTCAGTAAGAAAGCACTCTCTCTCTCTCTCTCTCTCTCTCACGCACGCGCACACACACACACACACACACTCACACTCTTCTATTCATGACAACCAAAAAAGGCAAGAAAGCGGAAAAGCATATAACTGCACAAGTATAACAAAAAAAAAAAAACGGAATCTCTGGAGAGATGACCCAGGATTTTGGACTTTCTACTTAGATTTGCTGATGCAAGTTGCCACAATTTCATGTTCATTAATCATCAAACTTAAACTTAAAATTTAAAGTAGCATCAAACTAACTTTGCAACATCAAGTTTCAAACTTGAAGACAATAATAGGAGTGTACTTGGATGAGAAAAAAAAAAGGTGGAAGAATGAGCAGCAATAGCAAGAGATTTGAAGAAAACCATGTAAAATTGGTGGGAGAATATGAACACTAGACCACCAAATTAATATAAAATGAGCATTTGCCATGACTGTAAGCACATCTACTTTGGGACCGATGGTAGAAAAATAGAAAATAAAAGAATTTCACATAGACTCTATGGTGTGGGATGGGCTCACCATGAAAATATGCTATACACTTGCTGGCATATAGAGAGATAAAACATTAGCCCTATGGTTCGGCTTCTCTATCATTACTTGTTCAATAGATTTATGCAACACAACCAAGTACACAGCTTAAAAAAGTATGGTCATATCATATGCAATAACTGGTCCAAGACATCTCCGCAAGGGAAAATTAATGAAAGCAACAGCAAATAGTCTTACAACTTGCAAGTTCCTGCTCCTTTGCAGCAGCCAACCTCCTAAGTTTTGCAGCTTGGGCAAATGTTGATGGTCTGTTACCAATAGAAAGGCCAATTATAACAATGAACGATACACTTTCCTCCAAAATAGCGACTCATTTCAAAGAATTAAAACTATCAATTCCACATAGTTTTTGCGTGCTTAATTGAAGGCTTCTCAAGCAAATTCAGAGAATTTAACATATAAATGGGAGAAGAGTTTGGCATTCAATGTATAGACAAGCATATAGCTTCCAGTTTGGTGCGAAAAATATAATAACCTAAAAAGGATATTGGTATATGATGCACATAAATAAAACTTAGTAGAAGAATTTCTCACTGTGAGTAGGAGCTCGCCTCTTTCAATAGCTGCTTAATTTCTGTACGCAACTGAACTTCTTTATCACTCTTAGCTGCTCTCTGAAAGAAAACAAACAAACAAACAAACAAAAAGGATATACATATCTCAAATGCAAAACCATATAACCAACATATTAAATCTACATTGTTTTAAGTACAAATCAACGATAACATCTCATGTTGAAGAGGTTTACCTTTTTTAATTGTTCCAGCCATCTGGAGACAAACTGGAAAAAAATAACAATAACAAAAGTTAATGGAGCAGCAAGAGACCTTCCCTGTACTCCTCCTCCACCTAGGGTTTCTTTTTCCATAATTGAGATTTATGTCTCTTCCACCAATGAATGAGATCGAGGGTCCTTAATTTGGTGACGTAGTCCTTGCAACCGTTAATAGTTTGCAATTTGCATTCCTGCTAACAGAAAAATTTATAGCATCAACTCATAATTCATAAATACATTGATTTGATGAAAGATTACAGGCAGTGTTATCAAAATCGCGATTCAACTCGTAAAATCGTACGAGTTTACGACGTCAATTCTGAAAAACGTTCCAAATCGGTGAAATCGGTAAAAACGGAAGTTGTTCACCGATTCTATAAAACAAAGCAAACGGGACAATCAATCATGTACAAGTTTCCAAGTTTCCAAGACAAGCAGATGCGGGACTGGCAGAACAAAAAAAAATTAAAATTAACATTGAGAATTAAAAAAATATATATGTAAAGAAGTACAGGAAAACAAACAAAAAATTAAATACCGGATGGCAGTGGGAGGTGGCGGATGGCTGGGTGGGAAATAGGAGATGAGTGATCATTAGGACGCAAATAATATTATGGTCCTGGTTATATCGCAATCAGGGGTCATCACCGTGTAGCAAGGCGCAATTTTTTATAAGGCTTAATACAGCCCCTGAATTTGACAAATTTTATCATTTCGGCACCTCTATTTTGACTTTTGTCATTTAAACACCTTAACTTGCAAAAAAAAATTTATAAACCATTTTTTTTCTTAATGTGGCAAAGCACGTGGTGTTAAACGCTAAGGAGCACGTGACATGAAAAAATTAAAGCTCCTCAGCATGTACAACGGGTCTTTTTCACAATCATCTTCTTCAGTTCTTCACTGAGCTTTCATCTCCTCCTTATTCTTCCTATTCTTCCCGTCATTTGCCATTTTCTTGTCTTGTTGTTCTCCTTCTTCTTTTTTTACAAAGATCGTGCTCTTAATCAATCTTAGAGGGTATGTTAGAACACACCCAATTTTTATTTTACTTAAATTAATAGTAGATATATCTTTTTTTTGAAAAATTTTCTGGGTAATCTTTTGTAGGTTCATTTTATTAACTTTCAATTAATTTTGATTCAATTGCTTTTGATTTTTTTTGTTTTACATTCTTCGATTTCTGATATTTCTTATAGTTTCCTTATCTTAGTTTGATAGAGTTTTGTTTTAAATTTCAGGTTTGTGTTCAATTTTCTTTAAATTTTGAATTTCTTGAATCAAAATTGCTTTTGGGTTTCGTAGGATCATTTTATGTTCATTCAATTTCTTAGATTATTTTCATTCAATTACTGATTTTAATAACAAACCACTGGAATTTCTTTCAATTTTCATGGCTAAACAACAAAATTGCAAGCAAGAACTTCAAACCCCATGAAATCGCATACCCAAGGAACAAGAAGCCAAGAAGGCAAGATTGAAATATCATAATCTCTTATAGTCCCCAAAAAAATACCCATGAAGAAAATGAGGATTTAAGAGTTACGTTTTATGCAACTTGAGGTGTTTAAATGGCAAAAGTGTAAGTAGAGGTGTCAAAGTGACAAAAATTACCAAGTTCAGGGGGCTGCGTATGTATTAAGCCTTTTTATAATAATGTTTTTTCATTCTTAAAAGTTACCGCGAGCAATTTTGTGTTTCTTTAAGAAATTTTCTCATTCAAATCTCATTCAGTGAATTTTTTACTTTTGCATTTGAGAATGTTGTTGTATTTCTATTTGTTGTTCTTCAATTCTTCTTTCTTATTTTCTATTGTTATTCTATTTAAATTTTTTCTTCTTGTTTTTCAGTAGTTTCAAATGGATGATCAGTTTTCATATGATAATGCTATTTGTCAGAATGTAATTTCTGAGAATTTAGGTAAAATTTATTTATTTTATTGCTTATAATGATTTTAAGCAAACTAATGAGCCTGATGCTTAAAATTGTTAGTAAAATTTGTTGCTTTTATTGTTTGATTATTTAAATTTCAGTTTTGATTCAAACTCTATTATTTGAATCTATGATTTCTATATATATATATTTTTTTTGTTTGATTCTTTTTTTTTTCTCAATTTTGTGTTTGTTTGTTTGTTTATGTTAGTTATAACTGCAAGTTCATTAGTTTGTTTATGTAGGTTCATTAGTTTGTGTATAGGTTTATTAGTTGTAACGAAGAGATTCATTTGTTATAGATTGGAGGTTCATATGAATTTCATAAACTAATGAACATGTGCAAATTATAATGAATATGTAGTTAATTGTTAATGAACTTGTGCACAAGTAGTAATGAACCTACAATTCATTGTTAATGAACCTTTGCACAAGTAGTACAGTTCATTCTTAATGAATCTGTAGGCAAATACTAATGAATTTGTAGGCAAATATAAATTAACCTACAATCCATTCTTAAAGAACATGCAGGAAAATAGTAATGAACCTATATACACAAACTAGTAAACCTATAGGCAAATATTAATGAACCTACATTTCATTCATAATGAACTTGCATTATTGAAGTAATGAACCTACGTGTTTTATCTAATCAATATATACTAGTTAAGTATTGAACATGCATTATTTAATAGTAATTTTTATTTATATTTAATATTAATTATTTCTATTTAATATTAATATTAATTTTTAATTTAATATTAATATATTAAATTAATCATATTAAAATTAAAATTAGTTGAAACTCATAGGTTCATTTATTATAGTCTTATAGGTTCATTAGTTTATTGGTTTGGTTATAAACTCAAAGATTCATTACTTTAAACATAAAGGTTCATGTTTTGTAACCTATAGGTTCATTGTAAATAATTTGTAGGTTCACTATGTTTTTATGTGCATAATTTTTAATTATAGTTTTATTATGTTTTTGTATAGATAATGCTTATGTTGATGATTTGTTAGGACTGTCTGTGAATTCTGGCGAAGATGCTTATATTTCATGTAATGACTATGCTTTTATAATGAGTTTTAGCATTAGAAAGAGTAAGCAAAGATATAGAGTTGGCAGCAAAGCACTGTTAATGAAAATATTTTGTTGCTCAAAGGCTGAAGAGAAAGAAGAGGTAGCAAAAGAAAATAAGTGTCATTTGAAGCTTGATGTTCAATATGGTTGTAAAGCTTTTATACAGTTTAATGTTGATGAAAATGGTGTTTTGACTGTGACGAGACACGAAAAGAAGCAATATCATGAGTTATGTGCATCGAGCAAAACTCGTATTCTTCGTTCGCATAAAAGAGTGACAAAAACCAACTAATTTATCTTGAGCTTTTAAAAGAAAGTGTTGTTGTTGTGTCTGACAGAATTATATTGCTTAAAAAGCAATCATGGGTTCTCCATTTGTTGGCTTTATTTCTAGGGATGCTTATAATCATTTATCTTTAGAAAAATTTGAGGAAATTGGAGGTAGCAATTTTAATTCATTAATTAAAATTTTTCGACGAAGATAATCAAATGAAAAGAATTTCTTTTTTCTTTTTTATTTTAAGGTTGATAGTGATGCGAGATTTTGTAGCTTCTTTTGGAGAGATTCACGGATGAAACGAGATTATGAGCTTTTCAAAGATCTGTTAGTGCATGATACGGCATATCACACTAATAGATATGATATGATTTGCAGTCCCTTTGTAGGTATGTTATAATGAATATGTAATTTGTGCATAATGATTATGTGTATATTATCAAATATATATTATATGTGTTTTTGTGGTTGATTTGTAGGTTCATTTTGCTATAGAGCATAGGTTCATTGGTTTTAGTATACATGTTCATTTTTGTTGTTAATTGTATGTTCATTATAAATAAATATTATTTTATAGGTTCATTGCTGACAAGGTACAGGTTCATTAGTTTAAATATACAGGTTCATTTGTTGTGAACTGTGGATTCATTATGAGTAAAACGTAGGTTTATTTATTATAAACTATAGGTTTATTTTATTATAAACTATAGGTTTATTAGCAATAAAGTGCAGGTTCATTTGTTGTCCAAACTTTTATATGTTTATTTTTGTGAATTTAATGTAATGTATATTATATTTTTTGTGTTTGATTTGTAAGTATGAATCATCATTGTGTGAATGTGATGTTTGGATGTGGCTTTCTGTTAAATGAAAGGATAGAGTCTTTTGTGTGGCTTTTTAGTACATTTTTTAGATCTATGGAATGTAAATATCTGCAGACTATAATGAAAGATCAATATATCGTTATGGCTACTATTATTGCTCAAGTTTTTCCAAATTCACTTCATAGGCTTTGTATATGGCATATAGGGGAGAATTCAAAGAATAATATCAAGTCATTGAGAAGTCAAAAAGGATTTGTTAATTTATTCAACTATGAGCTTAAATGCAGTGATACAAAGGTGGAGTTTCAGTTTTATTGGAGCAGGTATATGAAAGTTTTTTGAATTTTTGTTAGTTTTTTTTATAGATGAACCTAAAGCGTAGAAGCAATGAAATTGTATATGATGTTTAATGAATCTTGTTGTTTTATTCTATGAACCTGTGTTCTGTTTGATGAATCTTGTATTTAGTTGTTCCCTTTTTTTTATGCAGGTTGGAAAGAGAATATGAGTATCACAAGAATTCTTAAATGCAAAAGCTTTTTTATATTAGAGAGAAATGGTGTCCTACATTGAATAAAGATTTTTTCAGGTAGAATTTTATGATCATAAATGAGTGGGACTACTAATTTTTCTGTGTCCTAGAAACTTTTCAAGACTACTGGACTATGCAATTTTTATAACTCTTTTGTTGATGTAGTTTTAGAATGGAGGAGTAAAGAAAATGGAGAAGACCTACATTGTTTGTAAGGTGAACCCGCAATGTCTGTTAATGTTGTGAAGCTTCTTTCATATACGAGAAAAATATATACATTAGAAATATATTTTCTTTTTGAGGAGCAACATATAAAGGGTTGTTCTTGTCATCAAATTTGTGTGGGTTATGATGGTACTAATCTTAAGTATCATATGTGGTGGCTAGATTTGGACATTATATGTCACGAGGTTATTTTTGATGTTGCAGCCATGTCTATATTTTGCACTTGCAAGATGTTTTCTGAGGTATATAAAAATCTGTGAATTTTGTGCTTTTTTTATTTGATGAACTTGAAGTTTAGAGTTAATAAACTTGTATGTTGTGTTTAACGAACATATAGGTAAATGCTAATGAACCTACAATTTATTCATAATGAACCTGTGAACAAATATTTTTAATGAGTATTTTGCAAATACTAATGAACATGTAGGCAATTGCTAATGAACTTGTGCATGAGTAGGCAAAATAATAATGAACTAGAGTTAAAAGTGATGAACCTATAGTTGATAACTAATTAACCTTCATTATTTTACTAATAAACCTATATTATTTGACTAATCAACTTATTATAGAGTAATGAACTTAAGCATTAAAAGTGATGAATCTATATGTTGTGTTTAATGAATCTGGTATTGATATATATTTTTTCAGGTGGGGATTCTCTGCTCCCACTATTTATGCAATTTGAATATGCTTTGTGTCACAGAAATTCCAGAAAAATATATTGTCAAGAAATGGGCGAAAGGATTGATTGAGAGCAGAAATGTTGATATTCCATTAATCTCTTCATGTGATGAATCTGGTTTAGCTGCTTCTCTTTGGAGGATACAGATAGTTAAAAATTTCCACAAATTAATTTTAACTAGTGAAGAAAATATCAAGGCTTGACAACAATGTGAGAAAGATTTTGAAAGTGCAAAAGAGAGAGTTATAGATGAGGTTGGTCCTGTTTACTTTGAAGAAGAATCTGATGCAATATCTTATTCAAGTGAAAACAATACAAAATCCACCTTGTAGTAGAGCAAAAAGTGATCGCAACATAAGAATTAAGAGTATAATGGAGAAGAAGTTTAATCAAATGATTGCATTGCAAACAAAAATTATTGTACAAGCTTCTGTTCAAGTATGAAATAATGAACATGTACATCATTTTAAATGAACCTACGAATCTTGTTTAATGAACTTGTTTTTTATTTGCGGGAAACTATTTAACAAGTAATTTCAAACAGATATGTTGTTCATCTAAGTTTTAGCAGTTCAGAATTTGTAATTGCAACTCGAGATTCAATTTTAAACCATCTTCCAATCATAAATTCAATTACTTTATAATTTTTTTGGAATTGTAGTATATTTTTTAATTCATTTTTTTAGTCATGTTAGTTGTAAACTTACATTTTGAATTACATTTTTTCTTTAATAAAAAATTAATTTTAATGAACCTTGAAGTTAAGTTAAATGAACCTTGAATTTAGGTTCAATGAACCTTGAATTTATGTTCAATAAACCTTCAATTCATGTTCATTATTAATAAAATGGAGCTTGTGTAAGATAAAAATTTACAATAACATAATAGTTAATGAACCTACTATTCATTATTAATGAAACTGTAGACAAGTTCTAATAAACCTAGAGTTTATTGTTAATGAACATGTGCACAAGTAGTAATTAATTTATTGTTCATTGTTTATGAACCTGTAGACAGGTTGTAAAGAAGCTATAGTTCATTTGTTAATGAACATGTGCACAAGTTGTAATGAACCTATAGTTAAATTTTAATGAACGTGTGCACAAGTAGTGACGAACCTATGTATTTTATCTAATGAACCTATACAAGTTAAATAATGAATACCAAGCTTTGAAAGTAGTAAGTTAGATTTTTTTTTAAAAAAGCATTAAGTTAGATTTGTAATATGTGACGTTCTCATAAAATTTATACAAATGTTGAATTCTAAAAGTATTAAATTAGATTTGTACTATGTGATATCCTCATAAAAGAATATACTATTAAAACTAAAAGAATGAAAGTTCCCATTTTTATTATGAACAATTTAATTTTATAATTAATTTGTGAGTTTTCTTTCTTCAAAAAATTACTAAATTAGTTCATTAATATATTTTTATTTTTATTTTTATTGTATTTTTAAATAATAAAGTTGTAATGAACATACTATTTATTGTTAATTAACCTATAGGCGAATACTAATGTCCACTCATGATGAACCTACATTATTTATCTACTGAACCTATACTACTTAAGTAATGAACCTGCATTATGTAATATGAATTTATATTTATATTTATATTTACATTTAATATTAATCATTTTCTATTTAATATGAATATTAATGATAATATATTAAATTTAAATATTAATTAATAATCTATTTAATATTAATATTATAACATTTATTTTTATAATATTAATATTAATTTTTATTTAATATTAATATATTAAATTAATAATATTAATTAATAATATTGTTAAGTAATGAAGCTTATTATGAAATTGATTTAACTTATAGACAAGTTGTAATAAACCTACAGTTCATTTTTTATGAACCTGTAGGTAAATACTAATAAACTAACAAGTTCACTCTTAATGAACATGTACGCAAATATTTATGAACCTATAGTTCGTTCTTAATATACCTTATGATCGGTAGGAGATCACGTCAAGATCGGTGAGCTTATAGCATTGGGGCACACAGGCTGATGGCGACTAATCTACTAAATTTTTTCGTTTGTTATTGTTTGTGGGAGGGTTTGCCTGATTAGGCTTCATAGATTGGAGTCTCCACCCGACTTGAATTGGGAAGAAGTGAAAAACTCACTTCCATAACCAAAGAATCCGGATTTAGAGGTAGGAGTTACTTATCCTATTTCTTATTATACATGTTGCTCATTTATTCACTACTTCACCCTAATTTCGGTTTTATGATTCATTTTACCACACTCAAGCATTAGTTAGTTTAAATTGGAAATAAAACATGGGATAATTAAATAGATGAGCACATATCACATGATAAATAAGCAAACAATTAATTAAGCAAATAAACATGTAAGTAAGTAAGCATGTAGCACACAAGCATGCAAGAAATAATAATGAAAATAAGCAACCAAATAAGCAAAATAAAAAGCGGGGGAAGGGATTAAGGATTACAACCTGAGAAAAAATCTATTCTAATAAATACATCCAAAATAAAAATAAATAGGGAAATCGGGATTAAGGATTACATTGCCTTGGAAGAACCTATTCTATTAATTACATAAAAAATGAGAAAAATAAATACAAATACTACTCTAATAAACCTACAAAACAAATGTTAGTTTTCACACACATGCAAGCACACATCACATATAGGACAATTTAATATATTCCATTCATTCACAATTGAAATAATAAATAAAGGAATAATTAACACATAAGCAAACAAGGATGCTAATGTATGCATGATGCAAAACATAAAAAGTTGGGTACTTTAGTGTGAAATCATTTTTATTATTAAAAATAAGATTTTTATGATGATGCAGATATAAAGGAATAAAGTGGAAAAGATGCAAATAAAATAATAAAAGTGATAAAAATATTATTTGCACCATAAAAATGTCACGACACAAACCTAGGAGTCATGACTGACTTTAGAGAACGGGAATTCACATGAATTCAGAACTCGTAGCAAGCCTTAAACACAACTTACACACTAAAAATAACTACATAAAATGCCTCAAAATTAAAAATTTTAATAACATAAAGAAATTCTCCAAAACAATATCTCAATAAAATATTTTACAATCAGTCAGGTACACAATCTCAGTCAAATATCAATATAACAACTACAACAAGCATATACGACTACTGCAGCGTCTAATAAAATACAAGAAGGATGATAATTCAAAATTTATATAAATCAGCTGGTGAGGAAAGGATCCGACGGTGAAGAGGATAACTAATGGAGGTCTGAAGTAAAGAGTCTTGAAAAATAATTGAGAGGGGTTAGACCTTACTGAGTGAATTATTATTATATACATACATGCAACCTAAGCACACAGGCAACCTAGCATCAATATAATATTTATATATTTATTTACATGCATTTCATACAGATGCTCGAAATCACATTTCACGTCAAACAAATAAATGTGGAAATATTTAGGTGGAGGATTGAAATAGAACCCTAAAATTTCGCAACCTCAAATATTATGTCTCACTAGCCAACAGGCTATCTTGTATCCAAAAATATTTCTCTTATCCAATTTGACAGTTAAAGGGCCCCGAGACCCCTGGTCAATCGAGCTACAACAGTCTCACTATTGGCATGACTAGCCTCGAGACCCCAGGTAAATCGAGCTCCTGCAGTCACACCACTCTCACTCCACAATTCTCAATAATAAATTTTCCATATCACAAATCATATTATCTCACACCAATAAAATTTTACAGCCTAGCATCTAGCGTATTGTTGTGCAACAATCCTAGTGTAGCCCACTAGGTAGCACGTTAAACGCCTATCCTCTAAAATTTTTTATTCAAAATAAATAAATGAAATCATATTAAATATGAAAAGCATCCAAATTATGAACATAAAATTTGCATTTAAATATTTATATGAAATTAAATATCTGTGCATATATGATCATGATAATAATAATAAATAAATAAATAAAATTTGATGCAAACTAATATATTAAATTCGTATCATCAAAATATGGATGCTAACAATTATTTTTATATGTCATGTATACATATAATAATAACTCACAGTTCGAGTGCGTTTCGTTATTTTAGTTCGGCTGACCCGGTCCTGAAGGCCTAGCTCTTGGTGCAGCTAAAAAGAAAATAATAATAAATAAAAAATTAGAAATAAATTCATACTTTTTATGCTCTATAGATTACTAAATAACGACTCGATCGAGGACGCGACTCGACTAAAACTCAAAACTTAGGACCGACCCGATGTCACATTTTACGAGAATACTATCAAAAAATCGGCAAAGTCTCCTTTGTAAAACGGACATCTCTCTACTAAAAATAGAGTCGTTCCTACATGCAAACACACTTCAAAGTATTTCAAGGCTCAACATCTCGGGTTGGGCCCCCGAACTACAAATTACGCCTAACCGAGAATCAACACAAGTCACAATCAACAAAATAATATAATTTCCAATAATTCACCAAAAATCATAAAATTCATTTAAATACCACAATTCAATTTATTTACATAATAAAAAGCATAAAAGACATTTATTTTGAAAATAAATAATAGAATCCTAATTTATAATTAAATTCCATTATTAAATTCCATTCTTTCAAATTTTGCAATTAAATAGCATTAATTACAAATAATAATTTAAATTGTTCAAATATATAATAAAAATAACCAAAAACTCATTTAAGCTCAAAAATAATAGATACAATTATTATTCATATATATTTTCAGAATTTACTAATAATTAGCTAAAAATAGTAAATCATTCATAAAAATTATTTTAATACTATTTATTACTCAAAAATTGTCCAAAACATAATAATTAACAATAATTTCAACCAAATATGAAAATTACTAATTTATACTAATTTTTCCAAAAATTCATTTTTCACATAAACATTCAAAAATTTATAATAAAAATTCTACACATAATTTAATAAACTTCCTTAACAAAGTTTGCTCAACAAACATCAAAAAATTTATTAAAAATATAAAATTTTTTCAAACTCGGAACAGTAACTCCGAGCCCCGAACAGTGAATTTTCAAAAATTATTCCAGAAATTAAATCTAAATACATTTTTGGAAAGCTCTCAACATCTAGATCAAAAATTTATAAGTACACTTAATCCTAATTCTAACTCAAAAATAACCAATATTCAAAAATAGGTAAATTCAATTTACCTAAAATTGGAGTCAAATCAAGCTCGAATTGGATGAATCTAAAGAAGGGAAAATGAAACCCACTCCAAGACGAAGAGAAGGAGGTATCAAGCTCGGCCCAAGGTGGCCGGAGTTGTCGTCGAAGAGGAGAAGAATGTTTGGCCAAGCTTGGATCTAAGAAGAGAAGAGAGGAGGTGGCGAGCTGACGGTGATGGCGAGCTGCTGGCGTTGGTATGGTAGTGACAACGTGGCTGCTGGTGGTCTGGACGGTGGCTAGGCAGGCGTGGCTGCTGGTTCAAACTGAGAAAGAAGAAGAACAAGTAGGGGGAAGAAGAAGCAGCTGAAATTTTTTTGTATTCTGCCTTTTTTTAACTATAAAATAATAACTTTAAAATAATTTAAAATTAAGATATCCCCTATCCAATTATTCTTATCACACACATATATGTATACACACCTAACAATATTAAAGTGTATTAAAATATACTAAGTCAATAATTTTACATAAATAATAATAATAATAATAATAGTATTAAAATAATACTCGATACAAAATTTCCAAATTTAGTTTCACTAATAATGAAATATCATAAATTAATAAAATAATTATTAACACTGCAAATCCCAGAATTTAGTTTTATAATTTATTAAAATTTAGGTTATAACAATCTTCCCCCCTTACAAAAATTTATCCTCGAATTTTAAATAAAAAGAACTGAAAATAATAATTCATCGAGGAAAGAGGTAAGGGTAAGCCACCTGCATCTCTGCCTTAGTCTCCCACATGTGCTCCTCCATGTTTCCTACACAAGACTTTGACCATCAAAATTTATTTCGAACGCAACTAGCAAACTTAAAAATCAACAATCGCAACTGGTTCTTCCTCGTACATTAGATCTTCATTTACCTCCACACTCTAGGGTTGCAAAACATGCAAATGATTCGAAATGTACTTCCTCAGCATTGAAATATGGAACACTGGATGCACTTGCGACAAATTCAGAGGCAAAGCCAACTAATAGGCAGCCATGCTAACTCTCTCAAGAATCTCCAAAGGTGCAATGTATCTCGATGCCAACTTTCCCTTCTTGCCAAATCTCATAACACCCTTCATAGGTGACACCTTCAAAAATACATAGTTTCCAACCTGAAATTCCACATCTTTGCGCTTCAGATCCTCATAACTTTTCTATCTACTAGTTGCTGTTTCCAATCTCCTTCTGATTAAAGCGACTTTCTTGGTTACGTCTTGGATAATTTCTGGTCTAGTTAGCTCTTTTTCCCCAGCTTCATTCCAACATAGAGGAGATCTACATTTCCTTCCATACAAAGCTTTATATAGTGACATCTTAATACTGCTATGGTAGCTATTATTGTAAGCAAACTCCACTAGTGGCAAATGATCATCCCAACTACCTCTAAGATCCATTACACACATTCTTAACATATCTTCAAGTGTCTGGATCGTCCTCTCAGATTAACCATCTGTCTGAGGGTGAAAAACAGTACTGAAATCAAGTCTAGTGCCCACTGCTTCCTGTAACTTCTACCCAAATCGAGAGGTAAATACAGAACCTCTATCAAATATAATGGAAATAGGCACTCCATGAAGTCACACAATATGCTTGACGTACAGCTTAGCCAACTTGGTTGCAGAATAAGTAGCTTTAATTGGTAGAATGTGAGCTAATTTGGTTAACCTATCCACTATCACCTAGATGGAATCATATCCATCCTTTGAATAAGGTAACCTAGTCACAAAATCCATGGTGACTCTCTCCCATTTCCACTCAAGAATCGGAAGAGATTAAAGCTTCCCAGAAGGCTTCTAATGCTTAGCTTTCACTTGTTGACAAGTCAAACACTTAGCAATAAAATCAACTACATCCTTCTTCATTCCATCCCACCAATAAAGATCTTTTATATTGTGGTACATCTTAGTGGAACCATGATGTACACTGAAGGTTGCAAAATGAGCCTCTTCTAAAATTCTTCTCTCAAGTTGTCCACATTA
>CATIWM010309069.1:0-32159 GCA_949671775.1 Mallotus repandus
AAAAAAAAGAAGTTGTTATACATTTTAATAAACAAATTAAAGTAAAAAAAATAAAATCCTTATTCTTTAAGAATATAAAAGGAGAAAATTTTGTTTATTTATTGTTGTTACAACAGTTGAAGATATTTATTGTTTGGTTTAACAACAATTAAAGATGTTTAGTTTATAATTATTCATTTAAAAAAAGGGTCTTAAGAGAAAAAAATATTGAGCAAAAAAAAACGTTGAGAATCAAATGAAGACAATACCTTAAAAAAAAGCGTTGAGCCAAAAAAGTTGAGAAAAAAAGATGAGGACATTAAAAAAATGTTGAGAAAAAAATAAATATAGTACTATAAACATAGAAAAAAATGTTTAGCAAAAAAATGTTGAGAAAAAAATGAAGACGGTGGAAAAATGTTAGAAAAAAATGTTAAGCAAAAAAATATTGAGAAAAAAATAGATGAAAACAGTAAAAAAAATATTGAGAAAAAATAAATAAAAACAGTATAAAATAAAAAATTGTTTGAAAAAAGGAAAACAAATAAAATGTTGAAAAAAAAGACAATCCTAAAAATAAGGGTGGCAAAAGGAGTGAACTAAATTTGAAAGAAAAAAATTAGAAAAAATATTTTTAAAAATTTTTCATGTCAACAACATTTTTAAAAGTTTTATTTTTTATTTTTTTGTATATTTTTGTAAAGATCTCATATATTTTTGCTGAAAGTTTGGCCCAATATGCTTATGCATCACATGCCAGAACAATAAATTTGCATGATAACTCGAAAGTACTTATATATCCACTAGATCGAGTGTATTTGGTAGCTCTTTAATTTTAAGGGTGCATTTGGATCAGGGTTAAATATATAGGGTGCAACTGTTACAAGTGTAACTGTTACATGAGTAACAATTACAGGTCTAATAATTAAACTGTTAACCTTGTTTGGTAAATAAAGATAATGAATAAGTTGTTAATGTAAAATCATTTAAAAAACAACCAAAGGTCCAAATTGGCCCTTGGACTTTGGCCCAAAGTCTGGATTAGATCTTATTCATTTTTTTGTTCCCATTTGGAACTTAAGAGTTCAAATTGTCACAAGTTGGACCTTACTTAAACGGAAGACCAAACTAATGTTAAAAGAGGCTGAGTTTGATGTATGGAACCTACGAGGTTAGAATTACTCAGCTCCCTATTCTCTAAAAAGCCCTGCCCTTAACTGTGTCAAAAAAAAACTCGTCCCTCAGCTAATTTTACCTCAAAAAGCATCAGAGTGAAAAACTCAGCTTCTGAAAGCGACTTGTACCCATCTGTTCACCCATTTTATTGACTTCTTCTTTATTACTGAGGAGGTGAAAGTGACTGTCATATTAAACCTTACCCACCTAACAATCTTTATGAAACCATAAAGAAGCTTTTATCTATCATTGTACTTGGCTCCATTTAAAAAGGTATGATGTGTTTTATCTGTTGAACAATATTGGTGGGTCGAGCATGAATGTGGTCAAATTTGTGAGTAAACAAATAAAATATAATAGATTAAAGGTATAATGACAGTGATTAGTGTTTGGAATTTAAAAATAAAAAGTTAGGGCTTTTCAGATAAGGGAATAGGGTTTTTAAAATTAGAAGTGATATAGGGATTTGAGTTTGTTTGATTAATTTAATATGTAAATACTAATAAATTAATAACTAGCTTTAGTATTTTATCGGGTGTTTATTTGATACATTTAACGAAGTAACTATTATATTTGGTTTTTAATTATTTTTTTAATATGAATGTCATGTAGTATGGAGTTGATAGATATGGTATTTCACTATGGGGGAAGATGGGAATTTAATCTGAAATTTAACTATGTGGGAGGAGAATCAAATGTGGTTAAGAATTTCGATATTGATTTTTTGAGTTATTCTCATATTATGAAGAAGTACAATGTCTATCTAGGATATCCTAATGTGAAGAAAATTTATGCTCTTAAATCGGGGAAAACATTGGACTGTGGACTGTTTTTGCTACAAGATGATAGGAGCATTATGTATATGGTCGACCAAATTAGAAAGGTTGGAGGTACACAAATGCATATTTATGCAGAGCATGATGTTGATGTGTCGTTATTTACACTAGATCATAATTATCTTAAATATGGGGATGGGGGGAACATAGATAAAGATGGAAGGTTTAATCTGAATGAAGATGTAGATTGTGTTAATGAAGCAGGCACACAAGGTAGTTATGTGGGCAGTGGTTGGTATAAAAGCCTATTTGTAGATGAGATTGATCCAAACATGAGTGAGGTATTGGGATAGGCTGAAAAACATAATGTAGCAAGTGGGGAGAAAGCTGTTCAAGGTGGGGATTGTATTCAGGTTGAAACTGAGCATGAATTTAAAGCTGAAGCTGAAGCAACAGGTCAAGAAGAGGAAGTTATACTTGAAGAAAATGATTCTGATGACAATTCAGAAGAGGAAGATAAAGTTAAAGCAGAGGATAATGAAGAAGATGACAATTTAGAGGATGACAATTCAGAAGATGAAACTTATGAGGCCAAAGCTGACAAGAATAAAGATAAAGAAGATGATAGTGATGAGGCAGAAGCTGAAGATGAACAAGTTGCTACATATGATATAGTAATTATCATGCAAAGTAGCGAGAAAGTTAGATATGATGTGGATGATAATAATCCATATTTTTTGATTGACATGACATTTAGTAACACCAAAGAAGTGAGAGAAGCAATCCAAATATGCAATAGCTAAAGGGAAGGATTTAAGACTTAGGCCTAATGAGCCTACTAGGATTCGAGTTACATACAAAGCAAAGGGTTGTCCCTTTGTAATATTAATATCAAAAGATGGAAAAGATGGTGGAATGTGTGTGAAGACTTTGAATCCTAAACACACTTGTTACATGACATTTAAAAACTCAAGGGCAAGTTCTGATTTCCTTGCAAGGCATTTTAAGGATAAAATTTATAGGAATCCAAAGACAACAATGAAAGATTTAGTTGATGAAGCTAAGGTCCATATGAGGCTGAATTTGTCTACATCAATAATAAAGAGAGCTAAGAAAAAAATCTTGACAGAATTATAAGGGAGTTATATGGCTGAGTTATTCAGTTAGAAGCCTATGCTGATCATGTAAAACTAACTAATCCTGAGAGCAGTTGCAAGATAGATTTGGATAAAGAGAAGTTAAAAGAGGGCAAGAGAGTGTTTAAGAAGATGTTCATCTGCTTTGATACTTTAAAAAAAGGTTGGAAAGAGGGATGTAGGCCTCTTATAGATTTAGAAGGAAGTTTTATTAAGGGATATGTCGAGGGAGAAGTTTTAGTTATTGTTGGGAAAGATGCATCAAATTAGTTTTTTTCTATAGCTTGGGTAGTTGCAGACAAGAAGAATAAAGTGAATTGGTAGTCGTTTCTTCAATGGCTTGTTAAGGAGTTAGAGATTCAAGATCAAGGCAAAGCTTTAACAATTATATCATACATGCAAAAGGTTAGTTTGTATGCTGCTGGTGAATTTTATTCAATTTTTTTATATATTATGTGATTTTCATATAAAATTGTCCATTTGCTTATTTTAAGGACTGATCCAAGCAGTAATATATGTCCTCCCTGAAGCTGAACATAGATGGTGTGCAAGACACATCTATGCAAATTAGTTGAAGAAATAGACTGGTGGGAAAATGAAGAAGACATTTTTCATTTGTGCATGTGCATGGAGCACATTTCCTGAAGAATTTGAAGATAATTTGAAGAAATTAGGGGAAGTAAATAAGAAAGCAGCTGAAGACTTGGTGAAGTACAACCCTGCAACATGGTGTAGAGCATTTTTCAGCCGTCGATGTAGGTCAGACGTGGTGGACCACAACATGTGTGAAACATTCAACTCCACCATTTTGAAGCCCAAATTTAAGCCGATCATCTCGATGCTTGATGAAATCAGAACTGCTGCATTACAAAGGTTATGAGTTAATAAGTTTTTAGTTGATAAATGGAATACATATTGGAGTCCTGAATGCTTAAATATTTTTCAAGAAAATATGAGTATTGCTTGTGGCTGCAGTGTGCTTTTTAATGGGGAATCAGGTTATGAAATTAGTGATGGACCTGATAGCCACATTGTATTTCTTGATAAGAAGTTATGTACATGCAAAGCATGGGATCTCACTGGCATCCCATGCTTTCATGTCATTTGTGCCTTAGAATATGCAAGAATTGATCCTTTATCTCAAATCTCAATTTGGTATCACAAGTCGAAGTCTATGGTAACTTACCAATACCCAATGCAGCCTATGCCTGGTTTTATTTTCATGAAATGTGACCAATTTATGCCAATTGAGCCCCCTCTTGTCATTAAAATGCCAAGTAGACCTAAAACTAACGGGATTAGAGCTCAAAATGAACCTCAACAACACACAACTGTTGGGAAGCTCTGTAGGAAAGGCATTAGGATTGCATGTGGAAATTGTCACCAAGTTGGCCATAACAAAAAAAGTTGTACCCAGGTAATGTTTATTTTAGTTTCAGTTTATATTGCTTTTTATTAGAACTGAGTTTCTATATTTGTTTGACTTTTGTTGTTATTTTACTTACATTTATTTACCTAGCATCAAGACCAATTGTTGACAGCAGTGCTGCAAGAGGAACAAGTGGTGCTGCCAATGTTGCTCAAGATGGACTAAGTGCAGCTGTCAATGTGGATAAAGGTTCTCGAAGTGTAGCTGTGTATTCTGCTTCAAGTTCAGTTGTGAATGCTGCAACATCTAAGGGGAAGAAAAAAGTGTCAGGTGAAAGTTCAAATAAAGTCAGGGTGTTGAGGAGAAGAAATACTGGACATGGCAGCTATTATGATGAGTTAACTAGTTCAATGACTTATAATGTGAGTTTCCGTTTAATGAATTTTTTTTCACTTTTTATATTGGACATATAATGTTTTGTGATATTTAATGGGGGAAGTAAAACACATTTATATGTAGCTTGGGTTGCAAACTGAGTGAATTATATTGACTGCTCCATCAACCATGTCTGCACCCCAGTACTCCAACACTGATCCTGATATTCGATTTCTAATTCCAAGTGAAAGAGAGTTAAAACGAGCAAGAAGGATGGCTTATTCAACCAGCAACGATGGGATTATGAAGATAGCCTTCACTAGTGATAGTGTAGAAGTTAGTCACCCTATTAACCTTCCATTTAAGCCTCCAGGCTTAAGATGGCTAGGGACTCCGTGCATAACAAATAGGCAGCTTGAAAAGGAAAAAGAAGAAAGAATTGGGAAGTTTCATAAGGGATTCAAGGATGCTAACTGAAGATAATTTTTCCTAATTATATTTATGGTTGTATTAGTTCCTATAGGAACAAGAAACTCTTTTTTAGTATGATTTATGTTCCTAAGGAACTACATGCCTGATATTTTCAAGCTAATGTATTTGCTAATCAGGACATGTCTTTATTTTTTGGGTAATATTTAGGAAGCAATTGTAGGTTAGTTGCAAGTTAATTACAAATATTGCAGCTTTATTTGATATACTCTGCAACAAATATGTTTGCAATTTAGATGTGGTATATGCATGTTTATTTGTCATTTCTGGTTCAAAGTTTATGCATAGATGGTACTTATATTTGAGCAATTCAGATATCAATTGCTTTAATTTTAGTTATCTTTTTTTTGTTCTTCGAATTTCATTCATCATAGTTTAATGCAATATTCTTCTTCAAATTGTCATATAATGGTCAATGAAACATTACAAATGTACATCTAAGAGAATTAACCATAACAATTTTCAATTACTGAAATCTAATACATATTCCCATTCATCACAAACAGATTGTAGGATCTCTTCAAATACACACCTACAGCTACCACCTCTTTAACATATGACTAAAATAAAATAAAAAAACCTAAATAAACACGATGATATAATAACAGTAACATATGCTCTTCTCAATTGCTTTCTTATAAGCTCCATTTTCAACACATTCTCTTGCTTCAAGAGCTTCACATCTTCTCTAATTTCTTTAATTGATGCATGAGGGCCTATACCAAGTGTAACACGCTCAACTACTTTCCTCAGTTCTTTATTTTCATGCTTCAATCTTTTATTCTCCACTTTTAGTCCATTGAGTACGTCTTTTGCTCTATTCTCCATCTCTCTGTCATACCAAATAAAATGCCCACAGCCTTTTTGGGGAACCCTTTCTCTAGGTGGCGACATTTTAATCAACCAAAGGTAACATTTTACAAGCTAATAAAAACTTAAAAAATCCAAAACATATATAACGTACACTATAATTTGGGCATCCATAAAACCTACGGCCAGGGTTGCCATCTGTCCAGGATGTCCACAATACCTCTTGAGCACCACATCGACAACGTCTTTCACCTCTTTGCATCAATATCGAACGTCATCTTTGATATGAAAAAGATGATGTCACTGACGATGAAGAGGTTTCCATCTTTTGAATTTCTGTTTTCTTCCTCAGTCTTGCATGTATATTGTTGCTTAATTGAAAGAAGAAAAGCCTGATGATCGTTGATTTCTAAAGAAATAAAATTTTAGGGGAATTACGTTTTGATAATTTAGGGATTTTGGGGTTGGGGTAAAATAAGCTGAGGGAAGGGCTTTTTGGAGACAAGAGAGATGAGTAATGCATTAGTTATGGGTCCCACACGTCCAACTTAGCCTCTTTTAACGTTAGTTTGGGCTTCCGTTTAAGTAAGGTCCAAATTGAGACGATTTTAAACTCTTAAGTTCTAAATGGGAACAAAAAAATGAATAGGATCCAATCCAGACTTTGGGCCAAAGTTCAAGGGCCAATTTCGAACTTTGACCTTTAAAAAACTGTTTATATAATTAATATAAAATAATAAAAATAAATAAATAAATTATTAAGTTTTTATAAGGTATAAAAATTAATTTTAAAAATAATAAAATTATGATTAAAAAAATCTTAAATTGATTTATATACATATTTTATAAATTTTATTTGTAGCTTATTAATATAAAAAATTAAAAAAAAGAAATAATTTACAAGATAAAGAATAAAATAATTGAAAAAATGAAAAGTTTTTATTTTTAAGAAAGAAGAGTTTTTTTATAGGCTTTTAATCTACTACAACCTAAATTAATAAAAATATATTAAAATTAGCTTAGCTGTTAAGGGGTTTAACATTTAAGGGTGTATATTTTGAAGCTACCAAACAAAAGTAAAAGAGGTTAATGCATTACAGAAGTAAATTAATCTTTTTTAACTCCGATTCAAATAAATTAATTTTCTTTAACTCCGATCCAAATGCACCCTAAAAATTAATTTTATTAAGATGAAAAACAGAGCATTTATCCAAGTTACTGATACCAATAAAAAAGAAAACCATTTTTCGCTATGAATTATATTGTTGATCAACAAGATATTAAAAAAGGTTATTGTATTATTTGATTTTGCACCCATTGGCCGTCCTATGAATTAGAACCTAGCCAGACTATGTGGTATGTAAATCTTAAAACGTCAATTATCAAGATTAGTATCAAATGAATCATTATATTAAATCAAAAAAAGGAAATTGCACGTCATAGATCCTAGTCCATTGTGGATGTAAGAGTAGGGTGTGTCTATATGAAGAAACAAAGAAAACAAATGGGAAGAATTTTTTAGTGCAATCTGCATGGATGGGTCCATGATTTTGACATTGTATTGGACTGAGATTGCTGGTTATAATAAGTGAAATGTAGAACTTGTGCTATATGTATATATATAGAGCGAGAGATTTGGTCACTATCCATTAATTTATTAAATTAAAATTGATCACCCCACTTCTCCCATATAGAGCGAATCCCACTATATCCATTTGTCTGCAAGTAAATCCCATCAATTTTTATTTTCGAATTTGAAGCAATTGTTGTTCATTAAAAAAAAAAAAAAAAATTCCCTGATGCTATTGGCTTTTAATAATAACGCCTCCAGGTTTAGAATTAACTTCCTATCTATAATTCTTGATAGTGTTAAAGTGTTGAGTGCATTTACTTCAGCGGACAAATGCTATATATTTTTTCTATATTCTAAATAATATTTTCTCAAAATTAAGTACTATACTTCAAATCCGTTCAAATGCCTCGGTATGTTGAATTGTAAATTTAATTCAATTTACAATAAATTTTTAATAAAACTATATACATTTGAATTAGTAAAAATTTGAAATAAATTCATAATAAATATACAAATGAATTAATTAGAATATGAAATAATACTTAATCATATAGTATTATTCAACATTTAATGCTTAAAATTTAAAATTAAAATTTGAAATATATGACTTCAAAATGTAAGGTTAGGATGCTCCAAGAATTACCGAAACCTGAGCAGTTAAATGGCAAAGGTTTCCTTCATGGCATTCTAAATCATAAATTTAATCTCAAGCCATAGTAAGAATAGAACGCTCTCTTGTTAAAAAAAATACTCCAAGAATTATGTCCATAAATTGAAATTGTGATCACAATAATTTCAAGATTTATGTTGTTACTCATGAGTAATTATATTTATCTATCTGGGAAAAATGATAGCAGATAAATTTATAAACTGAATTTAAGTATGTAGCATGCCGCAGGCCAGTTGTGCAAGAAAAAGCTAGCTAGCACGGCAGGAAACAAGCATGAAGTCCAAATTTACATCATGCATGCATGTCGATGTTAGGAGTAGCCTTTAACCAGTCTATTCTTCAAGCCTAGTCTTCAAATGCGATAAAAGTTTCTGCAACATTTTTATTTTCTAAGGAAAAAAAATTATCAACACAATATATAATGGAAAATTATATATTGTTACTGGCAGTAATCAACTACTAAGCCTTTAATTAGAGGAAGAGGTTATTGAAGTGCAAGGTACATTAGTGCAAAAAAAGATGGCAATATATGATAGCTAGAGAGAACATGCCAAAATAACTCCAGCAATAGCATTTGATTTGTATGTTCTCAAATCCCAAAGGTGCATGTTTTTGTGGTAAAAAGAAAATAATAAAGAAGAAGCCAGTGAAGCCTACCTCTATTTAGCTTCTTAGTAATTAGGACCCCCTACGAATTGGGGAGCCATCTTTTGGTTGGTAGATGCAAGTTGGAGAGAAGAGATGAGATAAAAGAGTCCAAAATCTGTCTGATAATTTGATCATTCATGCAGCCCCCAAAAAAGCAGTTCCAATTAGCTGTTAAAAGGTAATAATATGATCATGGGTATTGGGTAGTGGAAGCCAATTTGTGTTGTATGTGTACCTGCATTTTCATTGGTATATATGCAACAGGCCAACAATATAATATACTTGTTTTAATGCAACAGATCATATACAAGAAACATAAAAGAAAAAAATTAATTAGCTGGACAAAACCTAAGTAGATAGGTGATGAAAAGGAAATCAGCCGGCCTATTCTGTGTAGCTAGGGTTTCAAAGCCATTTACTTATCATTCTGTGTTTCCATGGAGGTTAACGGTTTGTGGAATTTAAAGGCATCCATGCATGCAGTTAAATTTTATATATTATATATATCTGTGTTGGGATTAAAATAAATTAAAGATTAATGAGGTTAAATTTATTGTATATATGTAGGCATGCACGATGGTCCAGCTCGATAGTTTCAGACTTGCAGCCTTACAGCTGCAGGTAGCACAAAGAAAAATGAGAGAGAAGGAGTAAGGTCAAGGTGGAATGCTATGTAAGAATAGCAATCACGAGAAACAAATTAATTAAATATAGGATCAATGCCTAAAATTCATATTCATATATATATATACACTATTCACGTTCACTTCCCGCCCTGCTGCTTACCGCTCTCTTCCACTCTCTGCTGCTGAAAATGATGTTGCTGATGATCAGTAATTATTTTATGTTTGGTTTGTATTTATTCTTACTGATTAATAACAATTCAATACATGGTTTTCTTTTTTAAATAAGTAAAATAAGCTTATTCTATTTCTTCTCTCTTCTCTTTTGAAATTAAAAGAAAAATTAGATTTTGATCCCAGTTGCTGATTGGCTAATTTATCTATTTGCTGTCTTTCCTGTATGGGGAAGCTAATTTTGACTCTTTGTTTGTAGAAAAGGAGAATTTTTTATAAATTTTTTTTTGCCTATACGTGTCCATAGGAATGTAATATATAAGCATGTAACAATTTTTTTTACTGGAGTACAGTTATCTACAAATTTTATCTAACAATCCAACAAAACATACAAATATATAATTTCTAAAAAAGTAAAAAAAAAAAAAAAAGTAAGAAAAACAACAAACAAACAAAAATTCATAACGAAGTTAAAGTTTAAGTAATTAAATGAATTCTTACACATTCAAAATATATCACATTTAATAATTTGATTCAAGTACAATATATCATATTTTTATTAGTTAAATATAAAATATTTAAAATACGTATAACATATTTAAATAAATTTAACGGTTTAATACGTATAACATATTTAACGGTTTTATTTAAATATTTTAATATAAATAAATTTTTTATTAGTATTTAATGATGATAATAAAAAATACATAGAACTAATGACTATATTTGCACCCCAAATCACTGTTGTTGGCATTTAATAAAACAGAAACTGGCATGAGTATCAATTGATACTACAGTGGGATAACCACTACAATTACTAACTCAATAAACAACCGAAAACACACCCATTACTTGTCTCACTTTATTAGTGCCTAGTCTCTCTTCTGCCCAACGTAATACCCAGAATTGTCAGGTTTAGCACAACACAATGTATGTACAAAGCTACAGGGTGTTCTAAGATTAGACAAAGCTATAATCTAATCTGTTTTAGATTAGTTACTAGAGCTAGGATGTGGAATTGCATGCCCTTTGTTTTAATGTTGACAATTCTCTTGCTCCATGGAATTACAGTCACAAAATTAATTATCACACGTTCACCCTTAAATAATTTTGCAATTATATAACCCAAATAATAAGCTGGTTCAAATCTTTCAATACCTTGCCGGATATTTTTGTTTTTTTTTTAAAAAAAAGAATTATTATTCTTCTCTGGATACGAATAGCTAGAAAAATAGTCAATATAAATGACCAATTCTTTGGAATCATATAATTTTTTGTCAATATTACTTAATTATATACTTCATTTTTATGTTATTAGGCAATATATCAATGATGAAGTATTTTAAAGGGATAAGCATAATTTTAATTCATGTGGTTTTATTTTTGGTAAAACCAGTTTTCTGTGGTTTATTTTTAGCTTTATAAAATGTCAGCTAACAATTACTTCACGAGCAGAAATGGACTGAAAATGTAGAAATTAGTTAAAACAACAAAGATAAATTGTTACCAAGTTGTTGCGCACAACAATGCAATGAAAAGGAAGAAGCAAATAGAGGAAGAGTTAAAAGAAAACGAGCAAGAGGGTAGTACTATACACAGAGCAGCATGTTTCTCTGCGTCGGCCAGCATGTTTTCTGGTTGCTCCCAGAATTTCCTTTCTTTTACAGACATAAAAACTCCATTCAATGCTTAAATGAACTTCCCTTCCCCTCCTATGTTTTTCTCTCTTTAACGTTGTTTTGTTAATTCTATTATTCTCAGTCTCTTATATTTATGACCTTTACCATTAATATATTATTTCTCGCTTGTTTTATGATAATTTAATCTGTGAAGAAAATTGGGAGTGGAATTTTAAATGTTGTGTAATTATTTTTTATTTTTTTAAAAAGTACATTATTTTAAAGATTTTAAACACACTGTATTTAGTGTCCTCCCTTTGTAGGTCAGTAGCTTAGGTGATAGACATTATAAGGTGAGATTATGGGTTCGACTCCCTGTCCCTTGATCTTCTAATTGTTAAAAAAAAAATTTACACTATATTTAGATATTTGATAAGTGATTCATATAAAATAATTACAAAATTTAAATATATCAGTCAATGATTTGTTTTATTAAACGTGAAAAGAGATTTTTTTTTACTGTTAATTTATAGTCAAAGGACATTTTAATACAACAAAAGTGTACACTTGTGTATTTCACAAGTAAATTTTAGTAATTACTTTTTAAATTTTTATTTTTTATGTGGAACACTGGTATTTAGAATCCACTGAATTCTAATTAATCCGATTTAATCTGGACAGGATCAGAAGGGTGTCAAAAGTCTCCCAACAACATAATAATTATTAAATTCAGCATGACATAGCCAATTCCATTAAAAAATTATTCGAGAACCGGTTGGTAACAAATAATTCTTAAATTCTATTTTTAGCAAAAAATTTTGAACCGAATACTTGTTTAAAAAATTTTAAGAATTTTTTTATTTTTATTTCTTTCTAATTTTATTTAATAAAAAATGGCACTTAACTATAAAAAAATAAATAAATTATTATTATTATTATTTAATGTTTAATGTTTAATGTTAAATGTTGTTTTCATATAAATTAAAGGTTTAATACTGTATCAGATTTTATGTTAAAATTAATATCCTATACATAATTGATAATGATTCTATTTATTATATAAAATGATATATGTTTTTTTTAACAACTAAAAATTAAATAGAAGGGAGATCAACCCATATATTAAGGAAAAACGTAAAATGATGTATGTTAATTATGATATTTTACCTATTCTAGTTCTAAAGTGTGTCAACTTTGATGAGTATAATAAAAGTTTGGAAAAAGTACGGAAAATCATCGTATAGTTTTATGATTTTAAACTTTTAAGTATGTGATTTTTTTTGACACTTTTAAGTATGTGTTTTAACCGTTACATACTTTTCAGCATATGCAATGTTAACTTCGTTTTATGTGGCGCTGATGTGGACATTATGTGACACTAATATATATGTGCTACTTAGGATGAAGTTAACGGTATTAGACACATATACTAAAAAAGTATGTAACATAAAATAATATATATTTAAAGGTATCATAAAAAAAAATTACAAACTTAAAATTTTAAAATCGGTAAATTACGGGGTGTTTTTTTTCTACTTTTCCCTTTAAATCTATAAAGAAGAAGAAAAAAAATTTAATGAGATAGCCACCACGTGGCATGCAGGCCTTGATGTGCCATGCCAACGCTTACCGGGAAAAAAAAATTCTGTGTACTAGTTAATTTCGTATCTGGAATAGATTATATTTTTATTAATTAAATATAAAATATATTATTTACTTTTAATATCTTATATATAAATAAAACAGTAAAAATATATTTTTATCAATCAGAAAATTATTTTCTATGAATGAATGAAAAAACAAATTATTTTTTATTAGTATTTTTTTTATCATATCGCAAATATTCAAAAACTCAATACATTTTTAAAAAACGGAGAGAATATAATATATGACACACCCATTACAAACAAAAATAAATTATATAATTTAAAATAAAAAAATCTTTAAATTGTTGGTTACTGTTTAATTTTTTTAATACACTAATAAGTGTGATTTTTGTAATGTAATTATAAATTTTAATTTCTTCTTAAAAAAAGAAAATTCTTTATTGATATGTGTTTTTTTTTTGTTAATAGAAAGATCATGTGATCTAAACTTTGATAGACTGCATAATAAACATATGACTCTTTATTGATATACTTTTTATTGTAAAAAAAATAATCAAGTCTATAATAAATTTTTTAATTTTTTATTTCGAAATATATAAGTGTATGAAAACTTGCCAAAAAAAAAAGTTTTATCTTATTTTATATTCCACCAAAAGATTAATTTTAATTACAAATTGCATGAATTCTTTAAAATTCATCATTGAAATGACTTGAACTAGAGATATCCCCATTCCCTCTCCAAAAATGCCATAAGCCTTTCTCTTTTATTTACTTATTCGCATGATTTGGAGAGAAAAATTAAATTTAGCTCAGTAATTTATAATCTATAGTTTATTAGCATTGCATGAGAATAAAAAATAGAAAATAAAGACTGGATTAAGGCACCAAATGAGTCATCAATTTTTCTAGTAGTTATTTTTAGATTTTATATATTAGGCCATCTCCAATTGAAAACTTAAAAATGTAGCAAATTTTACTTCAAAATGCATATGTTACAGTAAATTTACTCTAACTCATTACTTCATTTTCAATTTCAAAAAGAATATTTTCCACATATTCATATTTAATATTAATATTATATTATTTATCTATTTTACATATGGTCAAATGCTCAATTTCACACCTGAACTTTACTCATTTGACCCATGACACACCTTAACTTTAATTTTAACCAATAGAGCATATAAACTTCAAATTTGGACCTATTTTACACCTAAACTTGACAAATCAAACGTGTTTAACAATTATCTTGACAGTGTGGATATCGGCGTGTTTGCAAACTCTCTAAAGCGCGTTAGACCTGCTTTCCATGATGAGGTGGCAATTGACAACAATAAAAAACATGATTAAAACAATTTAACTTCGTCTTCTCCATGCTTTCAAAAAAAAAACTTTATCTTCTCCCATTAAACACTGAGCTCTGCAATGTATTCTTCATAACCCATCTTCCTTTTTTCCTATTGCTAACAATCTCTTATGTGTTCTTCATAATTAAAAGTTCTATTATTTTCATACATGAACACCATCTAATTTCTTAAAAATAGCTATAAATAAAAATCTTGAAAAATAATGAAAATTTATTCTTTGGCATTACATCAAATAGGTGGTGAGCATAATTTAAAATCATCATTGTTCTGTCTTGCTATGTTGTTATACCCAACAATTAGCAAACATCTTTGCTATTATTTCTCACAAAAAATTAGTATAAACAAATTTTTTTGACCCAAAAGAAAAAAAAAATGAAAGAATCATATTCTAATATAACTAAATTAATGTGTTAGACATGAAGAGTAAGGTATTGATGCAGCCAATAAAGTTTCAATTCCAGTATTATTACCAGAAATAAATCTAACTCTCAAATCATCACATGACACCACCATCTTTTTCTTCGTTTCAATACTTTGTCCAGGGCTCATAGGACCAATTCTATTCAATTTGAAGGAGAAGGTCACTGCTTCAGCAGGGTTTGATACCTTCTCAGTAATGACAACTTCAACTACACTTTGATCTATGAAGATTGGCTCTTAGACATAAGGCCATTGCAACAAGAGATTATGCCAGTCTCAGGAAGATACTTGCTGGCCTTCCAAGACTCTGCGACCTTGCTGAGATTCGGACATAAACTGCTTCAATGGTCAAGGAAGAGAAAGCTGATGTCGTCTCGACTGTGGTTGACAGGTAAGATGTACCTAACCGTGACACTCCTCTTCACTTGGTTGTCAAATTGGGTGATGAGACTGCAACTGAGATGCTTATGGTTGCTGGAGCTGATTGGAGTTTGCAGAATGTGTAGGGATGAAGTTCACTTTAAGAAGCCATTTGCAGTAGAGAAGAGGGGATAACAATGATCATAGTTAAGCATTACTAACTATTGGCATGGGCAAAGTGGTGCAGGAGGTTGCCTCATTTGGTGACGACCATACGAAGGATGAAAGACTTCTATATGGAAATTACTTTCCATTTTGAGAGTTCTGTTATACCTTTCATTTCAAGAATTGCTCTTTCAGATACTTACAAGATTTAGAAGAGGGGTGCAAATTTGAGGCCGGACATGACTTTGGCTGGCTTTGATGGTTTTAGGATTCAACGTTCTGATTAGAGCATTCTTTTCCTTGGTGATGGGTCTGAGGATGGGAAAGTTCCTCTTGGCTCACTTTGCATGATCTCATATAAGGATAAGGAGGTGATGAATGCTTTGGATGGTGTTGGTTCTGAAACCGGAGGAAGATTGGTTCTCTGACATAGTCGTTGCTGCCGGGGAAGAAGAAGAAGTAGTAGAGGAGCGGTAAAAGGAGGAAGATTGGTTCCAGAGGTTGATGAGGCGGTTAGGAATAAAATCTTTGGTGGAGAGGACTTTTCTTTTCTTTTCGTTTGATTTGATGAGTGAAGATTTTTCAGATTTGGAAATGGCTTTAGGAGAAATTAAGGTAGAAGGAATTAGGGATTTGGGATTTTGGGTAGGTTATTTTAGTTAAACTTTTTATTTAGCTCAGCTGTCTAAATTACATACACATGACATTCATTAATGTGTATTGTCGTTCCACCTCAACTAATTTAATATACATTAGCGCACGTTTAAGACATGCGGTTTACTCGTCTAGCTCAGGTGTAAAATAGGTCCAAAATTGAAGTTTATATGTTCTATTGGTTAAAGTTAAAGTTGAGGTATGTCATGGGTCAAAAGGGTAAAGTTCAGGTGTGAAATAGAGTATTTGGCCTTTTACATATTACACAAATATTTTTGTTGACCGTTTTCTTAAATCGATTGTTAAATTAATGAAAATGTATGATTGTTAAATTTTTACTATCCAAATATTAATATTATTTAAGTAAGAAAATTAATATTATTTTAGTTAAAAAATTCAATTAAATTTATATACATTTGGTAATAATATGATAAATATAATATAAATTTCAACTAAATTGAACTAAATATTTTAGATTATATTGGATCAAATGTCAATAAAAGATTGTCGGTGAAATTAAAGAAAGAAAGTACAATGCATCTAATGAATTCAACCAATTGTTCAAAAGATGCAAAATTGAAGCCACGAATGTAGCTGGATTGCATGACCTTTGAGATTATTGATTCAAATTTTAGGGACACTTAAATATTGAGTTATCCGTCTTAAGCTAGTTAGTTTTAGCTACGGAGTCGGCTCAATTTAGAGGTAAAAGATTCAGATCTCCCTCTCCCCTTTCAACTCCTGAAAATTGTAGTTCAAAAAAAATATAGTTTAGTTGGAAAAAAAATGCATCACCACCTGCTGTAAAATGTAATGGGTTAGAGATATTCTTAGAACAGCAAAAACCGATAAAATACATTATATAATTAAAATATTTTTATTAATTTAATATTCATCAATCATTCAAATACTAAAATGAGGAAAATGTTATACAATTCATGACATGATTATAATGCATAACGGTTTAGAAATAATTTTTTTTTTTGAAAAAAGGAAGTTCTTAAGAGCAGAGGAAATGGAATAAAAAAAAAAACAAAATAAGGCAAAGACAAGGGCACTAAGGCAGAGAGCCATCGATTCGATGTGTCCACATCTAACAGTCTGCGACCAAAATACGCTCTCTGCTCTCTTTCACACGCACACTCAGAGTCTCCACTCACTCACTCCCTAGCTCGTCGCGGGCACTTTTTTTTTTTTAATATATATATATCTATAAAAAAAATAATTTATATAATTAGTAGCTATAAAAATAGAATGTCAATAGAGAAAATTTTTTTTTATACCATTAATTTTTAATTATAGCCCCCATATATAGACCCAAATATATACTATTAACTTAAAAAATTTTATTTTTTAGTACTATTAAGAATATTGTTCGTATCAGCTACATGTATTATTATATATATATATATATATATAAAATGAAAAAATAATGAAAAAACAAGCAAGCAAGCCATTAATGTAAAATTTTCTTAGAGCCGCGCTTCTCAGGCAAAGTACAATCATGACCCTCTCTAATCATGTTGTATATATACTACGAGTATGCCCTTTTTCGCTTTTCTTTCTTTCTTTATCTCTATTACTTGTCAAAATCACACATCAAAATACCAATCTCTGTTTTTGCATTAATCTGATTAATAATAATAATAATAATAATAATAATCAACTGAAGGGTCTTATTCATGGCAGTTCCACAAACTCATCTTTTTCTGTTTTCTTGTTGATGTTTGCTTTTACCTTGGCTCTGATTTTTTTTCCCTTTTAAATATATATGTAGACTATCAATTCCCTCACAGTCCGAAAACCCCTTTTTGGAGTTCTAGCAACAAAAATTTGACAAACTGCAAATTTCAACTAAGCTAGTTCTGTAAGAATTTAGTTCCATGAGGATGCTGCCTGGTTCTTCTTGTTCTGGTTTCGGTTTAAGCCCTTTTGTTTTGCACTAGTGACTTCAATTCCTTTTTTTTTTTCGTTCTTTTTTTGGGCCCATTGGAAATGGGTGACAACAAAGGGGAAACGGCCAAGAAGCAAACTCAACAATCACAGCAACAGCAGCAGCAACTTTCTTCTTCTTCTCCGAAAGACCCACTTGAGGAATCACCAGAAACAACTAGATCACAGCACCATCACCAACAACCGCAATCCGTTGTCGTTACCGGAGCTCCTTTCATATCTACACCTTTGTACGTGCCAATTGGTGCAACTTCCTCTCCTTTTGAGCAACAATTTGAAACTGTGACCCCTAAAAGGCCCAGATATGCCACTGCCCAATGGAAAATATTACCTTCTCCATCTCATCAACAAACAACACAAACTACTATTCTCACCAGTGAATCAAGCCCATCAGGTCCATCACCTACTACAAATCCCACATCGACAGTCAATCCACAAACGCAACTACCGCATCATACAGCAGCTTCTTCATCAGATACAGCATCTTCTCCTCCACACTCACCTATCCCTTCTCTATCAGCTGCTTCTGGTCAGGAGACCAGCAAACCAGAAGCACAGCAGCTTCACCACCAGTTCAGGAAAGGCAAATACGTAAGCCCAGTTTGGAAACCAAATGAAATGTTATGGTTAGCCAGGGCTTGGAGGGTTCAATATCAAGGTGGATTTGATGGGTCTGGCGGATCGTCAAGAATTGAACACCAAGAAACTGGACATATTACTGGCGGTGACCCAACATTTCAGTCAACAAGAGGGAAAACAAGAGCTGACAAAGATAGAGAAGTGGCGGAGTTCTTGCAAAGACATGGAGTAAATAGAGATGCAAAAACTGCAGGTACTAAATGGGATAACATGTTGGGTGAATTCAGGAAAGTGTATGAATGGGAAAGAGGAGGTGAAAGAGATCAGGTAGGGAAGAGTTACTTCAGACTTTCTCCTTATGAAAGGAAGCTTCATCGATTGCCTGCTTCTTTTGATGAAGAAGTGTTTGAAGAGTTGTCTCAATTTATGGGTTCTCGCATGAGAACTGCTCAAAGCAGAGGACCGCCGGTAATTGGTTCTGGTGATACTGATAGAACAGTTCTTGCTGTTGCAAGAGGTCTCCCTCCACCTCCTCCTTTCAAAGAAGATGACTTTTCCCTCCCAGCAGGTATTAAACCAATAAAAAAATCAGTTTTTTTTTTTTGTACTATTTCTTTTTTCCTTAAAGAACTAAACTTTATGCATCTTTTATTGCAGCATCGTCAAAACAACTGGTAATGACAAGTGGAGGTGAAGCCTACTTCCATAGTACTAGAGGGGGTCTGTTAGGGTTTGAAGCTTCAATGGATGGGGCTGCTGCTGGTGCTTCTTCATTATCTTCAAAGGAGATTCGTAGAATTGGTAAAGTACGAATGACATGGGAAGAATCTGTGAGTTTATGGGCTGAAGAAGGAGAACATCATAGAGGAAGAGTAAAGCTTCAAGGATCAAGCTTTTTGAATGCAGATGAGCTCACTTTCTTCGATGATTCAATGGTAGCTTGCACTTTAGAAGCCTTTGAAGATGGACCCCTAAAAGGTTTCTCAGTTGATAGATTCGTTTCTGGACAACAAGTCAAAATCTTTGGCAGAAGAAAGTCTCCCGCATCTACTGCTTCTTCTGGCACGAACATCTTTGTCTTTAATAACATTATGCATCTTTTAAAACAGCACTCTTGGAATCCACATCTCACAGTTTTTTCTATTTATACCAGGTTTCATTGAAAGAGTTCAGCTTCCATCAATAGAACCTTCAATAAGATGTGAGTTTAGTGCTCGTATGTTTTCAAGATTCCATGCCTCCGATTATTTTATGTGATGTAGTTGAATAAATTTTCTTGGTGTATATAGTTTTTTCCATTTATGATATATATGTATTACTGTTCTTAACAGCAATTCCTCCGTGGGAATTTCAAGACCCAACGGAATACTATGTGGGCTGTCTTCGAATGCCACCAACTGCACTTCCAAACTTGTTTGAGCTTTCTTGGTATTTACAAGAGCCACCACCTGAAGAACTACGTTTCCCTCTTAGAAAAGATGTTTACAGAGACTTGCCTCAAGGCAAAGAGTACTTTTTTACCACTTCTACGGAGCTGTTGGATTGTAGAGGTATAGCTTTTGATATCTTAAGCTCTATCATCAGAATTAACCCTAGCATCAGTAGTGCTAATGCCTCAAGCAGGGACTCTTTTGTTGGCCTTTGGGATGATTGCATCAATAGGGCTGTGTCCAAATTCTGTTCCGTTGAAGTGGTTATTGTTAGAAAACCTTCTTCTTCATCGGTTGATAATACGTTACAGGATCAGTGGCCAAACGTGACTGGATTTGTTAGAAACTTTTGTTTGTGGAGAGGAGAGGAAACTGATCGATTAAAGGAAGGTCAAATCGATCCATGTTCTTCTATAGTAGATAAGCTTTTATGGACTTACATGGACATCCCTTACATTCTTGGGTACTATGCAGTTGGTTACATGGTAACCTTTTGTGCGCTATGTAGATCGCAAGATCGCATAATCCGTACAGATCTCTATACTTTAGACCTATCTTCCCCAGCTGATAGATTAAAAGCCCTTGTTCCATGTTACAGAATAGCCGGGTTATTGCCATTGCTAGCTGAACGTTGCTTCAGCAACATCAACAATGGAGGAAATTTAAAGCAGTTAATCTTCAGTGATTTTGAGAGAGTCGACATGGGTAATGGGTACATCATTGAAATGACCCCGAATACAGTGACAAGATTCTTCCCGAATAAAAGAAAATGGGCAGCAGTGAAAGAAATATACGATTTTCTTGATCAGAGAATCCCTCACGCAGAATTCATGTACAGATCACTGGAGAAAGATTTGGCATTGGTTTTTAAGCCGAGAGGGATCAAATTTAAGCCAACAAATTGTGACCAACTCGTAGAAGCTCTAAAATACGTGACAAAAGCATTGGTAGCTCTGCATGACTTATCTTTCATGCACAGAGACTTGAGTTGGGACAAGGTAATGAGAAGAAGCGACAGGGAAAGTGAGTGGTTCATATGTGGGTTTGAGGAGGCGGTGGGCGCACCTCAGATATACCCGCACGGTGTAGTAGAGGCGCGTGGGAGACACGCTCCGGAGATGGGAAGGGGACTGCATGGGGTCAAAGTAGACGTGTGGGGAGTTGGTCACTTGGTTAAGAGTTGTGGGTTGGGTTCAAATGTTGTACCAAAGATGCTTAGAGAGTTGCAGAATAGGTGCTTAGACCAGAACCCAGAGCAGAGACCTACCGCCGCCGATTGTTACCACCACCTGTTGCAGGTGCAGTCATCTCTGCAATCATCTACCGCTGGAGGACCCTATTGAATTGATTGATGGATACATATTATATATATATATATATATTTATATATATAATGTAAATGTGCATGCCAACAGCACTCTATATTTTATATGCTATATACATGCGGTATCTCTGGGCTATATTAATTCTTGGGCTGTGTTTTTGGGTATTGTTTAGTGGTGTGATCAGTGGTGTAGGTGCCAATAATTTATTATTGTTGCATGGTGGAGGGAGGAGATTGTTCATTTTTGATTGATACCTTAAAAATTGAATATGGTGAAGGATTAAAAAGTTAGTTCAGGAGAAGAAAAAAGGGCGGCTGCTACTGAAAAGGGCGGCTCCATGCTTAGTTGCGACACGGTTAGTTCTTTTCCATCCAATCAAATCTGGAATCTTAACTGCATTTAATTTTTACCTTAGGTGGGTAAGAATTTAATGTTTTTTATTTACATTTTTCATCTGGTAATATTTATATATGTGAGCATAAAGTCAAATGTGGCCATGGTCATTTTGGTGGTGAATTTAGATTGCTTTGTTTACAAGCTGCAACTCCATTAATTAGTTGATACAGGATACATAGCTAGCTAGGAGTAGGACCATTTTCTTTCATTACATTTCTCCATTTGAAGCAGCTAGTACTGGTATTATTGCCTAATGGAATTTTTTGTGTCTGCTTGTTGGTTTTTGTTATACACTTTGGACCATGCATGACATGATTTGGTGGGTTAATGCTCATCGGAAAACTGCTTAAAGCTGAATTTTGATTTTACAATTCCATGCCCTGGACTTTTCATCATTGCCTTTGTGAGTATATGTAGGAAGCAATATTCATCATGAAACATCCATCTGTAATATCAGTATTCAGGAGAAAATTTTGTGAAGGTTGATATTTTCTTCTCGGTTTTGTCCAAGGAAAAATGATGCAACCATTTCATTGCAGTTTTTAGAGCTTGTAATTTTTTTTTCATTTTCAATATAAATAATATTTAAAAACTATATTTCACTTTATATTTAAAATAAAAAACCATATTTTTGCAGTTTTAAAAATAAGATAATTTAAATATATTGATTATCCAAGTAGTTTTAAGAAATTAGAAGTTAATCAAGTAGTATTTAATTTGTTTTTTCTACAAAAATAATGAATAATATAAATTTACATGAATATTTTTAGAATATAGATTGAATTTGCACTCAATGGGCAATTGCAAATTATGTGTTAACTATTTCAAAGTACAAAACAAAATAAATTAAAATTCCCATGATTAGCGTATTGTAAATTGATATGTATTTTATCTACTTGTTTAAAAATACAATAAAATAAAAATTATACAAATCAAGTAATTTTTATTTTTGACTTTTATGTGAATCCAACTAATTCAAACAAAAAAATAAAAAATTTATAATTTTCCTTTTGAATTTTTCATTTTTTTTTTTAAATTAATATTTTCTTCCGGCTGCTCCCCCACAAAGTCACAAACAAGATCACAATAGCACTTTCTTGTATTCAAAAAATTTGACAACATACAAAATTATTCGTGAAACAGCAGACTGCACCTGGGCATCTCGAGCTGCAAAATGGGATGTCCCTTTACTTGAAATTAATTGTAAAAAGAAATAATTGCTTTTAGAAATCTGACAAAACTAGCTTGTTGTGGTTGATTTGATATCCAAGGGTGGTCCTTATGTACAAAATTTTATTAGTTTTGTTGCTAAATACATGGTCTTTATAGTTTTGTTCAGGTTAAGTGTTTGTTGTGAGGAAACTGCTGCAGAGTTTACATACTCTATCTCCCAGAGTATGGATTCCAAAAAAAATATTTTCTTTTCTCCTTTTTCTAAGTGATTTTTTTTTTTTTTTTTTTTCTGAATGAACAAAATTCGAAGAAATGTGGGTGTGCCTTTTAATCATCTCCACTTACTAAAACACTAAAGAAAAGTGCAAAAACAAAAACGGATTTGCTGGTCCACTTTCAGATTTGCAGTAGAAGATATTAGAAGCTGATGTTAAATTACAGTGGGAGTAGCGTACGAGTCAATAGGTGCTGAGTGGCAAGTCCAGCCAGCCAATGCACAGTGGCTTATAGTTGTGAAATAATATGCAAAAGTTGTTGGTCAGAAAACCTTTGTAACATGGAGGATGCACCAGCTCCTGTTGTGTAGAATTGGTACTCGATCGTGGAATTTATTATTGATCTTTTTATAGGAGCTGTTTTTTTAACAGTAATGATATATATAATTGCCTCCGATGAAGCAGGCCGTTAAAGGACAATAAAGATTATATTGTCCTATGAATAGGGGTAATATAATTTTTTATTTTAATTTTTTAAAAATTTTACCCGCCAGCTTCATATAGGGGACTGCTAAAAAAAAATCATTTCCACTTTTTTAAATGTATATTAGAATGGGAAGGGGGAATGGAATTGGAACTCAAGTTATTGAGTGCTATTTGGAGTCCTACTAGGTCAGAATTTACCGACAAAAATTTTCTTTTGAACTAAGTAAAAGTAATAATGAAATAAACCATCATTTTCTTAGGTAAAACTAACTCTATGCTTGATTTCATATATATATATATACTCATAATAAGATTGGATTTTTCTTATTTAAAAAAATAATTAATGGCTTGTAAGAAAGTGAGTTAGTAGTCTCCTTTCTTCAAACCATGAAGGGCATAATTTGATTTTGTAAAATTAATTTAATTTTCATTGTTATATACTCGATTGATATATAAAAATACATATTTAGATCGCTCTACTGTTCTAATTGTCTAAAACAAAGATTATCTAGTACAAATAGATAAATGAATGTTTTATGTAGTGGATGAACCCTCATCCTATGGTTCCTATATTTTGTAGTATGGAATGTGCACATGAGAATCAGCTTCTACTTGTGTAGTGGGGCCAATGTGTTTCCAACATGGAATCACTAGCACCTCCAATTGTCAAAACTTTTAACATATTTTATCTGATTTATATCAGGTTGCATATGTACATGAGGTGAGCAATTTTCCTTGCAACTTGTGTGTCAGCCTGCAACATTGAGCCCCATAGCCCACGCAGTGGCCTTCAAGATATTGCTAGCTAGTAACTTCTGCCTGCCAAGATATGCCGTGACTTGGCATGGCAGGGCAGTGATCGAGCGTACATTAAAGATTTTGAAATGGGGAACACAAACTTTTTACATTCCCCTTTTGGGTTCAATTTTTTAAGACATTTCCCTATACTTCAAAGGACAACCCCCTCTAAAGTAACCACTTATTAGAAGAAAAAAGAAAAAAAAAAGGGTCATCATCTAGCTACCAACCTCTCTCTGTTTTATTACGTAATGGTGTGTCCATTCTTTTTCATAAAGACACTGCTTTGCTTTTTACATGAATGGAGCATGATATCATTTCTTTTCTTTTTTATTAGATAAATTCTTTTATGTATCCTTTCACTTCGAAGAAGATGCAGCTGCGGCCTGCCCTTTAATGGGCGCAAGCAATGAAACCGCATGCTTTACTAGCCTAATTTAACGGGCTCAAAGTCGACGGCATCTGGGCTTTTGGCAGAGTTTCATCCTTCCTTTTTTTTTTCTAGTAGACGTCATTGGGAACTATTTATAATCTATTTATTTTCTTTTTCTTTTTTTCCTGTTCACCACCAACTTCTTAATTATTTTCAAATCTGTTGGTGATCCTGTATAAGGGACTTATGATGGCAAAATGAGCCAATGTTTTAATTAAATCTTTGACAATGCAGTATAAAATTGAATTGTAAGCCGCCCTTATACGTCATATACAGCTCTGTATTATAAAAATGTAATGGTTTTATATTTTATTTGATTGAGATTTTTTTTTTTAATTTTAATAATGAAGAATTAGAGTTTTTTTCGTTCAATCTTTTGGAACTGAATTCGTGAAAAGCCGCCATTATATTTTATTCGTGTTTCCATGTAAAAATAATATTTGGATTGCTAAACTCAGTTACGAAACTTAATTAAAAATGTTCTCAGCTCCATATATGACATTCACCCTCCAACTATCTTCAAAAAAATCCACCTTAAAAATGCTAATAGTGTTGGTAAGGGAATAATTTAGTATTTCTACTCTGAGCTATCATATAAAATTTGAATTTTTATATTAGTATTATGCAGTGGAATGAGCTAATAATAAAAAGGATAATGTTTCAGGTGGGAACTTTTTATATTATTGCTCCTGTTTTGGTTTTTTAATTACATTAAAAATAAATTTTAATTAAAAAAATTATTTAAAAATTACGGTTGTTTAAATTATGGCACGATGATTTCATCCAATACATTTTAAATTTTAGATTTCATCAATTTAATTAATTGTTAATTAAATTAAAATTTCAAAAAAAATTAAAAAATACATTTTAATTAGTATTAGAAATAATATTATAATTGTCTAAAAATATTTTTATCTTTTGCAGGTGTGACATCGCAAATATCACAGTCTTAATAAAAAAAAGGTTAAATAGTCCAAAAGTTAGACTTTACCTTTACTCCTCCAATTGAGCCAAGAGTTAAACATGTTGAGGGATAGTAAATGTTCTAAAATAGATTTTGCAGATGTTTATCAAAAGTCTCTTGAACTATAAATCCAACCTTGAATTGCTAAAAACTCCTCTCTTTGTACATTTCTTCCTGCAGGAAGCCAAGAATGCAATCTTGTTAGCAAGACAATAAATAGAACTTTTTTTTTTTCGCATCTATATGTACATATATGAATGGGATCCACTAACCATTTAATCAAATCCAGACCCTAAAAAAAATGCAAGCACCTAGCTTGCTTCTTTTCTCAAATCTAAACCTAATGATAGGAACCCTCCAACATACAACTTGTCTTGGATCTTTAATTGGTATCAACAAACAAATTTCTTAAAAAAAAAAAAAAGAATATGAGTGATCCATAAGTACAGTTTCTATTTATAAGATTTGCAATTCAAGAATAATCATCGGTAGAACTATTGAAATTAGTTTGTAGGGAGCTGTTTTTGTTTAAGTTAAATTTGGGTTTAATATTTTAGCGTATGTAGTGCTAGGAGATCTTTATCACCCTTATGGTTATATCCAGATTCAGGGGTGCAAACATGAGTAGCTCGGTGTTTAGTTTGATAAAAACTCGTTTGAGCTTGTATATTGAAGCTCGTTTAATAAACGAGTTGAGTTTAAGCTATATAAAATTTAACTGATAGAACTCGCGAACAAATTCGAATAAAAATTTATAAGCCAACTCGTAATTTTAATGTATAATAATTTGATTTTAGATATATAATATATAACTTCATATTGTATAAAATATTGTAGAAAATATATTATTAGAATAAAATTATAATTTTTATTAAATATATTGTAATTTATTTAATAAATAATTTATTTTTAATGTATGATTTTAATTTATAATTTATATTTTTAAAAATTTTTTTAGACTCATTTAAGCTCGTAAACAGTTTGTAAACATCAAATAGGATAACAAACTTAGCTTGATTATAAACAAACCAAACCCAAATAGACTCAGCTCAACTCAATTACACCTCTATCCGATTCAAACCAAATTAATCGGAGAAAATAACCATACATCCATCTTAAATGGACATCATATCTCAAAGAAAAAAAAATTAATTAGTTTATGCTACTGGCCTACCACACTGTTCAATGGACTGGATCAACAGCCGTCTAAGATATATTTAACATGTTTTGAGGACATATTAATACAACGACAAGAAGAAAGCTTCAATAATCCTACTCAAAAGTCAAAACAATTGTTTATTGCAATAAACAACATTCAACATTGTCTCTTATAAAACTTCCCCACTCCATTACAGACAGCCATAATTAAGCATGCCACAAAGCAAATCCATGCCTATTCCTCCTTCTGATTATCAACCCCTGATTGTGTCTAATCCAGATGGAACCTACACTCGTCTCTTGCAAGTCCCAAGCGTCCCTGCCATGCCAGATCCCAACACATCCGCCTCTCCAGTCCTGACCAAGGACATGCCCATTAACCCGACTAATCAAACATGGCTACGAATATACCTTCCACGCCAAGCACTTGATCATTCTTCCTCTATCATCACCGTTAACAAGCTCCCTCTTATCGTTTACTATCATGGTGGTGGCTTTGTTTACATGAGTGCTGCTTCTGTTATGTGTCATGATTTTTGCTCATTGATGGCTGAAAAGATTAATGCAGTTGTTGTCTCCGTTGAGTACCGCCTAGCACCAGAACACCGCCTTCCGGCGGCTTATGAGGATGCCATTGAAGCATTGCACTGTATTAAAACAAGCCAAGAAGATTGGTTGAATGAATTTTCTGATTTTTCGAATTGTTTTCTTATGGGTACTAGTGCAGGTGGTAACATAGCGTACCATGCAGGGCTACGAGCATGTGAACAAGTTCTGCATTTACATCCCTTAAAGATCAAAGGCTCGATACTTCACCATCCTTATTTTGGCGGGTCAGATAGAACAGGTTCGGAGCTGAAAATGGTGAAGGACCCCATTTTGCCGCTTCCCGGAAGTGACCACCTGTGGGAATTGTCTTTGCCGGTCGGTGCTGATAGGGATCATGAGTACTGTAATCCAAAGTCTGGATTTGGATCGAACAAGTGTGATCCTATTAGAGAAAAGGGTTTCCGGGTCTTTATTTCGGGTTGTTATGGAGACCCGTTAATTGACCGTCAGGTGGAATTTGCCAAGATGTTAGAGGAGATTGGTGTGGGACTTGCGGTCCATTTTGCTGAGGGTTGTCATAGCGTAGAGCTAATTGACCCATCTAAAGCTGAGCAACTTTTTATAATTGTGAAAGATTTCATGTCTTCATCTTCAATATAATCAATGTAACCATAGAAAAATAATAATTCACCTAAATAAAAAAAAAAATCATGTATCTCCAGCCAACCAAGCTGATCAGGCATGGTCTGTATTTTCAGTAAACAGAAATTGTTAGTTGTGTTACATTACGCTATGATGTGGTTTTTCTTTAGGTAGTGGCCCTGTTTATTTTTAGTACACAGAAGTTTTTATATTGCTATATAGTAATATATAATATATTTTTCTTGCTTTTTTTTATTTTTTATTTTTAATATTGCTATATAGTTCTTGTCTGCCTAGCAAACAACCGAGCACCATTGGTACTTGCAGAACTTATTTTTTTGATTTTTTTTAATCTGTTTTTGGTTTTTGATTCATTTTTTGTATCCTTTTTGTTTATTTTTGGTTTCTGATTCATTTTTTTTTCTGTTTTAGTTTTTTGGGTTTTGAAGAATATATATGAGATTTTTGATTTTGTCCTACAATATTATGTATTTATTACATAACATATATAAGAGGCAATTGCTTCAAAACATGTCCACACAAGCACAAAGAATTTTTTTTAAAAGATCTAGTACAAAGGTGCATTGTCAAAAGTGATTCAACTTGTATCGATCACGAATCAATACTAAAGTAATCCAAAGATGCAATAACAAAACAAGTGAACCACAAAAACTTGTTATTTTTTAACTTGTACTTTCTTTATCCTGTTATATTTCTATTCCTCCATTTTTACAGTAACTGCACAAGGAAAACGATGATCAACAACATGCAATCAAGTGAAGTAGCAAAATCTGCTGTATAAAGATAGAAACAATGAACAAAAATAAACAATATCACACAAAATTAAAGAGGTCCTTTTTTTTTTCCTCACTTTTCTCTTCCTCCATTTTTCCACTACCAAAAGATGGTAAGGTATTGCCAAAGCAAACATGAATATTGTCATGAAGAATAATACGATCAATTGAATTGCAAATCTTCCAATTTTTTCGGTTTATGCAACTGATTTTGCCTTGAAAGCCTACCAAGCTTGAGCACTAAGTTTGACAACATTCGAGGCAGTAGGCTCTGCATTGCCTGCCATCAATGGTGCAGGCTAAAGAAATAAAAAATATGTCTCAACCAATCAAAGTTGTTTAGCAGGTGCAACTAATTCTGAAATTAAGCAACATAGGGCAACTCAAGAGAAGCCAAATAATAATAGATTGCTATCTACACCAAAAGATGGCCAAACACCATAAAATCGAGATCCCAAAAGACCTAACAAATATTGAATGCTACCCACCAATATGCAGGCAGAAATAGCTAAAACCATTAAAAAAAATGTTTCATCTATGGCATGAACAGTAACTTCTTCCATTCAACCAAACACCTCTACTATCATGAACTAGTAAAACAAAAGAAAAAAGAAATTGAAACTAATCACCAAAATATAATAATGATACTAATCAAAGAAACATATAAAGAAAGAAAATTAAATTAATGTAATTAAATCAAAATAAAGAGAAAGAAATCGCAAATTCAGAAGCAAAACAAGAAAAGGTTTTTTTTTGAAAATTGAAAACTTCAAGAAAGAGAGAAGATTACATAGGTTTTGAGAGGGGGAAGGTTCTTCTTGTCTTTTATCAAATTTTCTGGATCAATCGCCATTTTTGTTCCTTTTGATTGGTGATAATTGCTTGTTTCATATGCTTTTGTGTAGTAGTAAAAAAAGGGAAAAAAAGGTCGAATACAGGTCTATGAATGAAGCTCTTGGCTTTTTATTTGAACACTCACATGAAACTAAGAAATCCAAACTCACCCAACATATCAAAGAAAACAAAGAAATCCAAACTCACATGAAGCTCTTGGCTTTTTTTTTTGTGCTCTTTCAAAGTAGAAAGTTACAGAGAAAAAGAAAGAAAATGAAAAACGAAGAAGAAGAAGACGTGGGTGCATTCGCGTAATTATTTTACCGTCATGGGGCACACGTGTAATAAATAAAAATTTGGAGTATTTTAGTTGTTGAGGTGACTTTTTAGAGCTTTTATGAAAAAATTCCTTATTTTTTTTTGTAATATCACCATCTCCTTTATTTTTTCAATGGCCGCTTTTGCAGCAGGCCCGCTTGAAGAATCATTTCTCTAAAAAAATAATTTTAATAATAATAATAAATTGCAAAAGAAGAATTAGAATTCATAAACAGTAAAAACCTCAGATTTAAAGACTTGCAAGTAGCCAGGTCTATCAATTTCTCCATTTTTTTTTGAAAATGTATGAGAAGACTAGGACATGAAGAGAATATGAGAGAGTTGCTTGATAAACTGAAGTTGAGAAGAATTGTACATGGAAAGAACTCACTGGTGAATATCAGTTTCAACCTAGAATTGCTAAGAGTTCAAGTCTGATCTCCTTTGTGCTTAAATACCCACATCAATTTGTGTTGTATTCCATGTTGGCTAGAGGTAAACATAGAAATGTCAGAAAATTGGAAGTATTTGAGCTTTGGTATGGCAAAAAAAAAAGAGAAGAATTTGGTTTTAGCTAAGCTATTTGCAGATCTCTTTTGGACTATTGCTATTGCCAGATCTGGCAAAATTCAAGTTGAGGCATACAATTTGGCATGAAGTGGACAAAGAGGGTAAAATTTTTTAGCATGGCAGTGATTTTACGGAGTTTCAAAAATTGGCCGAAGGTGAAGCTCCTTCAACCTCTAAGAAGTGCACCAAAATTCTAAGCTCCTAAGGAAGATGAGGAAGCTGCTGATGTCACTTTCTTAAAGGTCAACCTCCTTTAGCATCTTGCACTTTGCATCATGCATATCATATTATAATTTTTTTGTGTTTTAAGGCCATTTTTAGTTTTTCAAGTCTTTGTAAGAACTTGAATTGGTTGATGCCTTTCTATTGTGGGATATATCTTTGTTTACTTAATGTGAGATTTGCACTGAGATAATGTTCATACATTACCACTTCCTTGTCAGATTCATCTTCTGAAACATTATGAACCAAACACGCTTTTAGGGGATCATCGGTGCGTTGCTTTTCAAAGGTTTCTTGCACACAGCTTTGGATCACATCAACTCTGAAATGGGATCCCATTGTTGAGGATTGTTTTGCCATTTTGAAAACATCAAATTCCACCTTATTGTCTCCTATTTCCAACAGTATCTTTCCTCTCTTGACATCAATGATTGCTCCTGCTATGGCTAGGAAAGGTTGTCCAAGTATGATTGAAATATGGCGATCCTCTTCCATCTCCAAGATGACGAAGTCTCCTGGAACATAATAGTCATCGACTTTGACTGGGACGTCTTCCAGAATACCATAAGGATAAATGATTGATCTATCCACAAGCTGTAAGGATACTGTCATTGGTTGAGGTTCACCAATGTTGAGACGCCTACAAAAAGAGAGAGGAATTATACTCACACTTGCACCAAGATCACAAAGGGATTTACCTATAAATTCATTTCCAATGGTACAAGGGATAGTGATACTCTCTAGATCCTTAAGCTTTTGAGGAAGCTTATTTTGAATAACAACATTGCATTCCTCATTGATAAGAATAGTCTCATGATCTTTCCATTTTCTCTTGTTTGAGATGATATCCTTCAAAAACTTTGAATATGCAGGCATGGTATTTATCACATCCAAGAGAGGTATATTGAGTGTAAGCTGCCGGAATGATTTTATGAACTTTTCAAATTACCTGTCCAGCTTGGATTTTTGTTGCCTTTGTGGAAACGTCAATGGTGGTACCAAAGGTGGCGAGTCTTTCTTCTCTTCATTTTTTTTCCTGTGTTTGTACGGTCTTCTCTATCTGTAGGTCACAAGTAGTTTCCGCATCATTGTTTTTAGTCTCATTGGCAGTCAACTGCTTACCACTTCTAAGTGTAACCGCCTTAGCTTGCTCTTTAGGATTTTGAGGTTGACTGGGAAATATTCCACCCTACTTTGATCTTGATTCTTGAGCTATGATTTGATTTTCCAGCATCTTATTGTGGGCATAAAGTTGTCCCACTTGAGAAGTAAATTTTTTTATTGCTTTGCGTTGCTCCTCTTGGTCTTTTTGGTACCTCTCTTGATCTTT
>CATIWM010309075.1:0-10932 GCA_949671775.1 Mallotus repandus
TGTTAAATCATCAATTGAACAAGTAAAATCAGAATTGGATGTATATTTAGATGAAGGTGTCCATATTTGTGAAGATGATTCAAATTTCGATGTCTTAGAGTGGTGGAAGATGAATGCTCTAAAGTTCAAAGTGTTATCAAAATGGCATGTGATTTTTTATCAATTTCAATCACAACTATAGCTTTAGAATCCGCATTTAGTGCAGGGGGAAGAGTCATTGATTCATACCGTGCATTTTTAGGAGTAAACACTATTCAAGTTTTGTTATGCGGTGAAGATTGGTTACGTGCCTTCTATGGGATAAAACGAAAAAGAAAAGTAATATATACAACTTTAAATCTTATATTTATTTTTAATTTTTTTTATATTTTAGTTGCTGATTTTTTTTTGGATATTTATTGTACTTTTTTTAGGATCAAGAGGACATCAAAGAGGTTAAAATACCTCTCGCTTGAAGTTGATTATATAAAGGTCTTATCTTTGTGTTTATGTGATCTTGAATTTTGAATTTAAAGTTGAATTCTAAAAAAAATTTGGCGGTGTAGGTTGAGTTTTTTATTTATTTAATCCTAACGAAGTGCTCTTCATATTTGGTCGTAACAACCTTTCCCTATACCCCTATATTTTTTCTTTTACCATGTCCTTTATAATTAATTTTTTTATACAAGCATACCAATATTCATATAAAATAGAGAAGTATAGTCCATCTTTGTGATTATAATTACTTAAAAAGTTTATTATATATGTTTATCTCTTTATCTTTTTTTTTTCCCATTTTGGGACAAGTGGATATTATAGACTTGATGCACAAACTCAACAAATTTTCCCTACAAATGAAATGATGGATATTTTGAACTCTTGAACTTGAATCATGCTAAATTGAACTTTTATTGTCTTATTTTTTTAATTTATTTGTATGTTTGCTATTTTGGATGAACATTTTCTTTAAATGTGTTTAGTTGTGTATTGGATTTGTAGAATTTCAATTATTTTGTAAGATTTGTTTATTTTTATGAATTTGCTTTGTAACTATTCACGAGCTCTGTAAACGAGCTCTAAATGAGCTTTCTAAATGAGCTCTAACCGAGCTCTCTAAACGAGCTCTAACCAAGCACAGTCACGAGTTATCTCACGAGCGAGCTTGAGCTCGGCACAAACGAGCCTTTCCCGAGTGAGCTTGAGCAAAGATCAAGTAATAAATGAACGAGTTCGAGCTCATATTTGGAAATCTTACCTAGCTTGAGCTCAGTCTTTTTAAACTGAGCTGAGCCCGAGCCTAACCAATACTCAGCTCGGTTACACCCCTAGTGTACATCTATCATAAAATGGATTCAATCAAAACCCAAAAGTCCATCTCCACCATATCCTCATTGCCAGCCATGGCTAACTCAGGATTCTCTCTCTTTGGTTCAGTAGAAGCACCATCTGGTAAACTAAGTTATTTTGTGATCACTTTCATTTTGTGTTCTCTTTGACTGTGTGAAGCTTATATGTGACTTTAAGGGTAAATGACACTCACGGTACCCAAGTTTTGAACTTCATGCCACAAAAATACCTAACATTTAAAATGTAACACAAAACTCCCTAACCTTTCGTTTTAGTACTAATAAAGTGCCTAAGCTCGATTTCCGGCCAAAGATGACCACATGGCATCTAATATTGTGACACATGTCACACTGCGCTGACGTGACATTTGTCAGTATAATGTTACCATCACTAAAACTTAGATACCGTAGTAGGACCAAGGCTAAAAGTTGGGTATCATGAATGAAATTTTTTTTATTTTTTAGTTGATTTTTGTGTTATGATGATAAATTTCGAACTTTATAGTTTTTACGTGAAAATTTGTGTTTTTAATGTCCGTCTCGATTTTTAAATAAAATGAAATGTTCATAATTTAAATGAATATTCAGTTCAATGAAAATCATTTCGAATTTATTATATATTGTTAATTTGTAAACCGGCTCGAATTGTAGTATAATACACTGCTATTTTGATATAAAATATATATTATATATTTTTAGCATATAATAAATATAAATTTTTATTATAAAATAATTCAACTATAATTATAATTTAATTTTTAAATAAAATGAAATGTTTAATTTAAATTAATATTCAACTAATAAAAATCATTTAAATTTTATTATATGTATTGTTAACTCGTAAACCGGCTCAAATAGTAGTATAATGCACTGCTATTTTGTTATGAAATATATAGTATATATTTTTAGCATATAATAAATATATATTTTTATTATAAAATATTCAATTATAATTATAATTTAATTTTTAAATAAAATGAAATGTTTAATTTAAATTAATATTCAATTCAATAAAAATCATTTAAAACTTATTATATGTATTGTTAACTCATAAACCGGCTCGAATAGTAGTATAATGCACTGCTATTTTGATATGAAATATATAGTATATATTTTTAACATATAATAAATATACATTTTTATTATAAAATATTCAATTAAAATTAAAATTTAATTTTCAAATAAAATGAAATGAAATGTTTAATTTAAATTAATATTCAATTCAATAAAAATAATTTCAAATTTATTATATAGAGTTAACTCGTAAACCGGCTCAAATAGTAATTTAATGCACAACTATTTTGTTATGAAATATATATAGTATATATTTTTTAGCTTATAATAAATATAAATTTTTATTTTTATTATAAAATATTCAATTAATACGGTATATAATAAATTTTAAATAATTTTTATTAAACTGAATATTAATTTAAATTATGAATATCTCATTTTATTTAAAAATCGAGACACACATTAAAAACACAAATTTTTACTTAAAAACTATAAAGTTTGAAATTTTATCATTAGGAAACAAAAACCAATTAAACAAACAAAAATCAACTAAAAAATCAAAAAAATTTATTCATGGTACTTAATTTTTAGCGTTGGTCCTACTACGGTATCTCACTTTTAGTGATGATCTCATTATACTGATGTGTTGGGCTTGCAAATGTCACGTCAGCACTATATGGTGCCACGTTAATACAATATGACACGTGTCACCATATCAAATGTCGTGTGGCGTGCCACGTGGTTATCTTTGACCAGAAATCAGGTTTAAACATTTTATTGGTAATAAAACAAAAGGTTATGGAGTTTTGTGTTATATTTTAATGGTTGAATATTTTGGTGGTATTTAGTTAAAAAGTCGGGTGATATTAGTGTAAATAACTCGAAAATCAAGTAATGTCGTGGCGACAATACATCGAATTTAAGGGTTATTTACCAATTTATGGTAAAAAATAAAAATATTTCTCATTTTATGGTACTTTTAAAACTTTTTCCCTTTTCTATGGTGAACTAAAACAATTTTCTAATTTGTGGTACTTGTAGGAGAGATGGAGGGGAGAGAACATTTTTCTGCACATGCCACTAATAGTGGTTGGATGTCCATATCGTATGGTCAAATTTTTTTTTTATATATATATTTTGGCCGAAGAATGGCCATAAACAAGGCCAACCAAAATCAGGGGTCAACTACATAAATAATTTTTTTCACTATTTAATTAAGAAATCACCATTATGGCCTAATTTTTTATTTTTTATTTTTTTATTTTAATAGTATAATTATTATGATTAATTAATGATTATTTTTTATTTTTTATTTTAATATTATAATGATTATGATTAATTAATTATAATAATATTAAAAATAATATCATAATTATAATAATATTAGGATTTTTTAATTTTTTAATTTTAATATTATTATTATTATTATTATTATTATTGTTATTTTAATTTATTATTATTATTATTATTATTATTTGGCCCTGATTTTAGTTGGCCTTGATTTATTATGTATTTGGCCCTGATTTTAGTTGGCATTGTTTATGGCCATTCTTCGGCCAAAATATATATAAAAAAAAATTCTAACCATACCGTCATTGACAATGGTAATATGAACATCTAGTCACTATTAATGGTGGTATGGCCGCTGCCATGTGTAGAAAAATTCTCTTCCTTCCATCTCAATTACAAATACCATAAATTGAAAAATTATTTTAGAATTCACCATAAAAAAAGAAAAAATTTTAAAAATATCATAACTTGAGAAATATTTTTATTTTTTACCATAAATAGTTCTTGAATTTAACGCGCTAGCTGCTTCTCTCGTCCTGTAGATGTGGTGGGAGCATTAGTGACAAAAAGCATAAGAAAACGACAAAACGAAAACAGCAGATATGCTAATTAGCGACGCTGTACTTGATCTAAAATCTTGATTACAAATCAAAGTCGGCAAATGCATTTCGAAACACATCTATCATAGTAATCCACCAAGTTAAGTTTAGAAACGCCGGCCATGGATTTTTCAAGCACCCAACTGGGGATTTCAGTAGCTTATCTCATTTCAAGTGACCTGGCCTTTCATCGTACAAGCATAGACACATATAGCAGTGGCTAGTGGGTTCCATTTTGGATAATGTTCCATGTTCCATTTTGGATGATTTGTAGCGCCCTACTTCCTCCTATCCTCGTAAGGTTTGTGAACTTGCAATGGAAATGGATATGCAAATGGGAAAAATGTAAAAACAAATATAATAAAATGATATTTTTAAAAATAGAAAAATAAAAATATGAAAAATATATGAATATTAAAAGTAAGAAATATATAAATAAATATTACAAATATATAAATATGTATAAATATAAATATAAAATTAATAGTATAATTATAAATTATTTTGTTTAATTAAAAATATAAAAATATTTTGAAATTATTTTCTTTTCTATTTAAAAAACTAAAAAATATGTTTTATTGTTGTTTATACGGTTTTAAGTCAGAAAAGCGTTTTTTCAATTTTTTAAAATTTTCTTAAACGATCTCGAAATATTTTTGAGAATTTTTTTAAAATTTTGAACACAAAAATATTTTCAACATGAGAAACACGTGAAAAATGTGCTCCTTTAGGAATGGAGATTGTACGGTTGAGGTAGTTGTACGCACAAGCACACTGTCATGAATTTAGGTTTAGAGGTTAGCTAAGTCGCACGGTACTTAGTTACATCTGCGAGAGAAGTTGAATTAAGTAAGCCTAGATGTGAGTTAGAGTAGAATTTAGGTGAGCAAAGTAGACAGCAAAAAACTAGGACGAATGTAGAGTAGAGTTGAAAGCACTTGAGTTTGTAAATGTGTGAGCTTTATTAATTTTCCCAACTAACTTTAAAAATGAGAGGGGTGGCCTTTATATAGGTTTTTCACCTCCTTAATGTGTGGTTACAATTAATTCTTCTAGACATTTCTACAAATATCTTATGTACAAAGAAATATGGGAACATTCTAGAGAATGGTACAATTGCCTAGTGTAAGCAGCAAGCATGAGAAGCTTCTAGAGAGTCAAGCTTCTTTGCACCTTAGTGGGAAGTTTCCAGATGCATCTTGACATGGCTGGCAGCACACAGCCCTTAGCCATTTTTTCGCAAGTCTTTAGTACGTTCTGGAGTCTTCCCACGAGCTCTTGAGCATATTTCTTGGCCTAGACAGTAAGCAGCACTCCTTGGCTTACCTTGGCCAAATTTTCTCGCCCTAGTGCATACACCACGGGCCATAGGGCTATCAAGATTTTGTGGGCCGTAACACCCTCCTCCACTTGAGCTCACAACATCCTCGTTGCGCCTTGAGCTTGGTGCTGTAGGGCATTTGTGTCGTTGGCATGGTTTGGAGGTTCCTTGCACACCTTCCCGAGCAGATCTCCTCGTTGGCGTAACCTTTGACGCCTTAGCACTTTGTGCCTCCACGAGTCGAATGTCGAAGAGCCCTTGTCTTTCGCTTGGTTCTCTTTCGACAGGCACCTAGATTACCCCATCTTTTCTCGCAAAGAATAAGGCACTAACATATGGAACCACAATGGCTTTCGCAGCATGAAGAAAGCCGATTCCTAACTAGAGTTGCTTCTTGTCAATGGAAGCAATGTGGATGTCGGCCTTACCTTCCCATTCGCAGCTGCGAATTTTCACCTTATATGCCTTGCCTATGATGGCAAACTTGGAATTCGCACTTTCGGTATAGGCAGTGGCTTTGGTGTATAGCAAGCTAATCTTATTGGCCTTCTCCTTTGCCGTATAAACACCATCAGCACCTGTGTCTAACATGGCCATCAATGTCGTTCCATTGATGGTGGCCTTGACGGACATTCGCCCACTTTCATGATTCGCTCTAGCAAACTGTATGTTGGGGAGGAAATTCATCACAGCAAGATTTTTGCCAATGTCTGGTTGTTGAGCATCTAAGAGTTGCAAGGAACTAAGGGCGGCTTGAGGTTCCTTACGAGGTTACTCCTTGCGGAATTCTGCCACAATTGCATTGATGGTTTATTTGTTTGGAAATTCTCGTATCCAATATGGCCCATCGCATATATAGCAAGGCCTCGAGGGCTTGGCAACATCGCCTTTGATCGAGGGGCCCTGGCCTTGTTTGGAGTTGCCACCATATGATTTTTGGTGGTTGGACTCCTTGTGCTTAAATTCTTTGTGTACCAATCGAGATTGCCTTTCATCATTGTTCGAAGAAGGCTCCATGTCTCCCCCACTTTTACTAGAGTCTGGCTGTTTTCCCTTGGCTAGGGCAAAATTGTCACAAATGGACTCTGCAACGGCAATAGCTTCATCGAGGGTCTTGACTCCCCTACAATCGAGCTCTATCTTTGCCCAATCCTTAAGCCCATCTTTGAAGTTAAAGAAGAGCTGATGGTCAAGCACGTCAAGGGCTTCTAGCATCAAGGTAGTAAATTCCTTGATGTAGTCAGAAATGCTACCGGTTTTCCTTAATCTTCACAACTTGCTTAGCACCTCATCACTAGCATTGCGAGGCACAAACTGCTTGCGGAGTTTGGCCTTGAATTTCTTCCACGTGTTGATTATGCAAAGCCCCTTCTCCCTTTCGGCATGCTTTCTCCTCCACCACAGTTGAGCAGCATCTCTCAAGAAGATGGCAGCATTGCTAATCTTCAAAAAATCCTCCATGATGTTCATCGTCTCAAAATATTGATCAAGACCGAACAAGAAGTTTTCCACCATTGTGGTGTTGCGCGTGCCATTGTACATGGCTGGCTTGGGGACTTTTAGATCGTGAGCGGCAGCGGAACTAGAAGTGGCAGTAGTGCTTGTCGAGGGTGGACTACCTCAACGAAGGGCATCCATCTGATTACAAAGTTCTTTCACTTCGTCTTGAAGGGAGTGTAGTTCTCCCTTAAAGGCGTTGCCAAGTTCTTCCATCATGGCCTTGGCAACCCCGGTGATCTCCGTGCTCTCATGGATAAGATTATCCACCTGATCGTTGAGCTCTCCCATAGTCGAAGTTACGTTAGACAGGTCCCTCTCAAGACCAGCAACTCGGGACTCCATAGGCTCACATGTGGGAGCCTTGGATTTGCTTCGCTTAGGCTGTGAGCGTTGCTCCTCATGCCCACGATTTTGCACAGTGCGTTGTTCTTCCACTGAAGTAGCAGTAACAACTCCTTCCTCACTTTCCATGCTTAATACACTCAACCAGCGGTACCTAGGATGAAACCGTTGCTCTGATAACACTTGTCACGAACTTAGGCTTAGAGGTTAGCCAAGTCGCGCGGCACTTAGTCACACTTGCGAGAGAAGTTGAACTAAATAAGCCTAGATGTGAGTTAGAGTAGAATTTAGGTGAGCAAAGTAGGCAGCAAAGGACTAGGACGTATGTAGAGTAGAGTTTAGAGCACTTGAGTTTGTAAATGTGTGAGCTTTATTAATTTTCCCAACTAACTTGACAAATGAGAGGGGTGGCCTTTATATAGGTTTTCCACCTCCTTAATGTATGGCTACAATTAATTCTTCTAGACATTTCTACAAATATTTTATGTACAAAGAAATATGAGAACATTCTAGAGAATGGTAGAATTGCCTAGTGTAGGCAGCAAGCATGGGAAGCTTCTAGAGAGTCAAGCTTCTTTGCACCTTGGTAGGAAGTTTCTGGATGCATCTTGACATGGCTGGCAGCACACAACCTTAACCATTTTTCCGCAAGTCTCTAGCATGTTCTAGAGCCTTCCCACGAGCTCTTGAGCATATTTCTTGGCCTAGACAGCAAGCAACACTCATTGACTTACTTTTGCCGAATTTTCTCACCCTTGTGCATGCACCACGGGCCTTGGAGCTATCAAGATTTTGTGGCCGTAACAACACGCTCATAAAAACAATCATTAATCAACTCCATGTTAGAAACATGACAGGTGGGCATCAGAATCTTAGAGGTTAGAAAAAAGGAGTTGCTGGTCTTACAGAAAATGAGTTCCCTTGTTAGACGATTATGATCATCCTCAACAATAATATCAAGAGAGGTAGGACAAAACTATTGTGATAATTAATTTATGTAAAAAAGACTTTATGGATCAAAATTCGAATTGAAAAGGTCGTTTGATTAAAAATAGTCACTGTCAACTAATCGTAGCATCTATATATATATATATATATATATATATATATATATATTGGTAGAGATAAATGCATTTTTATATAGCTTTATGCAAAAAAATTTATTTATTTTAACTGTACTATATATGCAATTGATGAATTTGTGATATATATAAATATCAATTTTTATTGATTGAATATATAATACTTAAAATATGTGTCATATATATAAATTTTTTTAATAGAATAATAATATAATTTAAATATCAATAAATTCTAATAAGGAACCGTGATCTTTTTTTTAAATTAATAATAGTAAAAATTAAATTTTATATATTAAAATATCTTTAAAAAAATTTATTAGTTAACTATTCACTTTTTATCGGTTATAATGCAATTATAATGTGGATATGACATGGATAAGTTGATTAGGCTATAAATGACAGATGGCAAATTAGCGTGCAAAAAAAATCTACCGGCCATTTAGCGAGTGAGAAAAGAATATAATGGAGTTCACCTCCCCCTATTAGCAAAACAAAATATTGGGACCCCTAATATGGAGGTGTGGCTTTTCCCTTAATCTAAATAATTGATGAGAATTGGGTCAATGTCAGATGAACTTTCCTCTTCTTCCTAATTATATGACAATTGTCATTATTAACTTCATGCAGTGTCATAGATTACTCATTGTACTAAGAGATTGGTTGCACGTCAGAGTGTAGTTTACTGATATGTTTAAAAAATTTAAAAATTTTAGTTTTAAATTTATAAAATTATTTTTTGTTTTTAAAAAGAGAATCATTTGGAAGGAGGACTGCCTATTATATATGTATATTCCAAAAAAATAGATCATATCGCCTATTATAATACCAAAACTGCCTATTATATATTTATATTCGAAAGATAGATCATGTAGAAATGATAAATTGAATGTCCCTCTATTATTAGTAAAAAAAATAGAAAGAAGCATATATGAATTTAAAAAAAAAAAAAAAACTTGTCCTACAACGATTCGTCGTTGTCACAAACCTCGTTCTACTATCTATTTATTTTAATGTTTTGATCATTTTATTTATTAAAAAAATTAGTAGAAAAAATATTGTCAAATAAAAGTTTGAAAGATTGCCATTTTGATGATTTTGGCTTTTTTTTTTTCGAATTAAAAATTAATTCTTTTTATAATTTTGGCTAATTAAATACTTATGATAAAAAAATTAAATAAAAAAAAGTTGAACAATACTTAACAAACAGGATCATCACTCATAAACACACCATCACAACGCACCTGCAACAGCATCAGCCGGAGTAGCAACACCACAAGCAGCAAACTGAACAAGCAACCTACCCAAGTGCTTAGTCTGCATAACTAATTCATAAAGAGCAGCAATTGTTTTAGCAAAACTAAAAATTTCATCACTATCCATGTTCCTGAAAACTCCTTTAACAGCATTAATTGCCACTGCTTCACCTTATGCTTATTAATGTGATTTTCCTCTTCTGCGAGTGTAAAGCACTTAGCTTTCATCTACATAGTTGATAACCAAAGCTTCGAGGAGACAGCATTAAAGCAACCACACCAGGGCCAGCCCGACTTTTAGGGAGAAATGTGATTTTTAGTAGTTTTTGCTATCTCTCCGTTGCCGTAGATGATGAGGAAATTTTAATGTGATTTTTTAGTGGTTTCTGCTATTTCCTGCTTAGAAGGGAAACAAGGAAGACAGAGGAGAAAAGGGTGGCGCTGATGGATCAAAACATGGTTGCTGGTTAGTAAAGGAGGTGTGATGACGACGATGTGATGTTTCGATATCATTTGATTTGTATTACATTAAACTGTCATGTCAGTACCAATTAAAAGATGGAAAAATTTAAAATTAATAAAAAATTAAAGAAATAAGTTGATACACCTTAAAAATAGTAATTTTCACTCGCGATATTCAGGGTTTAGTCATTATTTTATCATGGTATCTATATTTCAAAATGTAACGATAAATCGTATAATTTTTCATTTTATTATCAACAAAGTATCTGAAGCCGGTTTCGGGCCGAGCTGATGATGTGGCATGCCACGTGGTGACACATGTCACATTTTGGTGATGTGGCACCACGTGGCCTGACACATTACTATAATGAGACTTTCATCAAATGTGAGACATCGTAGTGAGATTTTTGCTAAAAGTTGGGTACCATAAATAAAATTTTTTGAATTTTTATTTTATTTTTGTTTGTCTAATTGGTTTTTATTTTTTTTGTAATCAAATATTAAACTATATAGTTTTTAAGTGAAAATTTGTATTTTTAATTTTTATCTCAATTTTAAATATTATTCGTGAGATTAATAAAATTTAAATAGACTTACAACTAAAAATTATAAATTATAATATTTCATCGAAATATAAAAATAAAAATTTTTATTTTAGAATTTATAAAATATCAATTATAATTATAATTTTATTATAACCAACAAACTTAAATAAATATTTTATATTTATAGATAAAAAAAATA
>CATIWM010309173.1:0-38804 GCA_949671775.1 Mallotus repandus
TATATACCTAAAATCAAATTATTAAACATCAAAATATGAATCAGTTCGCAAACTTCTATTTGACTTTGTTCACGAACTTCACAAATCGAATTTTGTATAAGTTGAGTTTAGCTTATTTATTAAACAAGTTTAATATATGAGTTCGAACGAACTTTTATTGAACTGAATACTAAATTACGTACGATCCAATACCATAAGAGAAAGATGAGAGATGGGGGTTCGAAATCTGCTCTTCACAAACTGAATGTTCATCCTTTTTACCACTTGTACTATTTATAAGGGACATCTTTAAATTATTTTTAAATGTAAAATTTGAATACTACTATCATCTTATATAGTCTATCAATATTTAAATCATATACTCTATTTAATTACAAAAATATAGTAGTCTTGGTAATTATTATACTACAAATAAATGTTTTATTGAAAAAATTTAAATAGATGAATGATAATATTAAATAAAGCAATATAGAGATATTTTTAATTAAGTTTCTATATTAATAATTGAATTTTTTTTATTTTTTTAAGCTGAACCAAAGCTTTGCCTCAAGAAATTGAAGTTAATAACATTCCTTTTAAGTTTAAATAAATAAAGAAGAAAATGCATGCTTTATTCCAAAAGAATTTCCCTGCCATATAAGACAAACAAAGAAGAATATGAACGTGGAATTATTGCTGCCAATTGATTCCTATACATTAAGAAAAATAATAAAGTGATTTTTTAATTTGCTTAAATGGCATATGGATTTCATTAAATATGTTTAAACCACTCATCAACATTATTTCTTTTTTCTTATGATTACTTTATATAATATAATGTGTTTTCACCAATATAAGTCAAATACCAACTTTTTTTTAAAATTAATTAGCATGGATTATGCACAATATATAAATATTATTACCTAGATTTTAATGGCATCCTCTACTTTATAATTTGTATAGCTATCGAATTAGTATTATAATAATAGTAGTTTTTTAACTGATAATTTAGGTGTCTAATAGTTATAAAAATTTCAATTAATTTAGAGTTTAAATCTATAAATTTATAAAAAGAATAAATTTTTTAAAATATCTATTTTTTCTATTAAAATTTTTGACACCTTTCGAGATCATACTCTAATTAAATTTAAATTAATTAAATTTATGAAATATCAGATACTGAATGGTCACTTACTTTAAAAAAATTTAAATTTAAAATAAAATTTAAATTAAAAATTTTCTTTATGAAAATTAAAACATTTTACCATTTAAATTTAAATTTAATAATATTATAATATTAATTATAATAGTAGTACTTTAATAATAGCAATTTCATCATTGTAATTGACATTTGCTCCATGCCAATTTACCAAAGTATATAATAATAATACAAAAAGATTTTTAATCGTCTTCAAGTCTACAAATAAAAACAAGTTTTAGTTATGCTTAATGCTTTTAAAAAGTATGATTAAGCAAATATTAATTATTTCTTTTTCATTAAAATACAAGTTTTGTCACTGTCTGCTTCAAAGCAAAGTGTTTGATTGTTTTTTTTCCTTCTTCTTCATTATTTTTTATATCTTTATTTGAAGTTTTCACTTGAGTGGTCACTCTCACGCGTAAACACAAACTAATAGATTCTCTCTTTCTTCTTCTTCTTCTTCTTCTTCTTCTAAAAAGTTTCAACCTTTTCTAACATCTTCTACACTTATCTCTCTGTTTTTGGGTTATTTTCAGTCTCCTAGAAAACCCCATCTCTCTGTTTCTTTTCGGAGTCCTGTGCTTCAGTCCAAGAACTTAAAAGAAGAAGGAGAAGTTACAACTTTTCTTCTTTTTTAGTTTATCGGTTTTTTTTTGGGGTGCTTTTGCTGATGATGAGTCTGTGGATGCGATGATCTTTTCTTCTGTTTCTTGAAAGAAATAAAGAGAAAAAGATGAGACCATTTCTGGGTCTGTGTCTATAAAATATCCAAACTTTTTGTCGTCTACTCTGTTTTGCCTTTTCGCCACTTCTCGACAGCTTTTTATCGCTTGTTAGTATTAGCGCATCAAGAACCTGAAAAGTTTCCAGCTCAAGCTCAACAAAAACTCCAAGGTCAAGTCTTTTTGAATCTTTTTCCTTCTCCTGCTCATTTATTAAATCAAACCCAACTCATTAAATCCATTAAAAACCATAGAGTTTATCATCGATCATCAAGAACCTGTAATTGCCAGCTCAAATGTCAGAACTCAGTTAAACAACTCAAAGTTCGAGTCGTTTTCTTCCAATTCTGTTATTGAATCCAAACCCAGATCGCCAAAAACGTTGGAAACCTTGAGTTAATCCTAAAAAAACTACTCTTTTTCACTTTCGTACAAAAAAATTTTAATCTATTTCTGGGTCTGAAGAAAATCAAGAAACATGCAAGATCCATCAGCAATGTTCCAGCAAATGAAACCACAGTTTCCAGAGCAAGAACAGCTAAAGTGTCCTCGTTGTGACTCTAACAACACCAAATTCTGCTACTACAACAACTATAATCTGTCTCAACCTCGCCATTTTTGCAAGAATTGTAGAAGATACTGGACTAAAGGTGGTGCTCTAAGAAACATCCCAGTCGGTGGTGGCAGCAGGAAAAACACTAAACGTTCTTCAAGTTCAAAACGTTCAAACTTGGAAGCGAATACTGAACCGGCCAGACTCAACCGACGGGTCCCGGAAGCTTCATCTTCATCAACATCAACTACGACTACAACTACAACAGCAACATCGAGTTCTCAGTTATTGGGTAATGGGAGTTCGGATTTGGGTGATCCGACCCGTATGTATGGGCTGGAAGCAGACCAGGAGAGGAAGATATTGGACATGAGTGGGAGCTTTAGCTCGCTCTTGGCATCAAGTGGTCAATATGGAGGTATTTTTGAAGGTTTGAATTCAAATGGGTCTGGTCTAAAAATGGTGCGAATTGGTGGGTTTGGCGAAGACTTGAATTCTGCTCAGAACCCAGGTCTAGATGGACAAGGCACTAACAGTAATGGTGGAGGCGGCGGCGGAGGAGGAGGAGGAGGAGGAGGTGGCGGAGGTGAAAATTACTTGCAAGGTGGTGAGTGGGGAAATAGCAATGGGTGGCCTGATCTTGCTATATACACTCCAGGTTCTAGTTTCCAATAGAGAAAGCACATAAAGGATTTGTTTTGGTAATCTTTAATCTATTTTTCTATTAATGATGGTATTGATCATATCCTATAGTATAATATGGTTTTTTTTTTTTCAAAATTTTTTCTCCGTCTTTTTTGTTTTTTTGGGTTTGTGTGGGCTTTATTTTGAAAGTTCTTCACATCTGAAGGAAAAGAACAAGAAAATGAAAAAAGAGAACATTAGAAATGTTCTCGGTGTGAAAAAGAAAGAGCTTTGTTCATATTATAATCATTAATCATTGTCTTAATTTGATCTTGTTAGTCTTACCATGCACTTGGCACTTGCAGTGAATGATTATGCTGTTGCTTGATTATTTAATTTTGAATGTTTAGAATAATGGGGGCTAATGGTATTGAGAATTGAGGAGTGAAAGCAGCAGCAGTAGTAGTGGAGTTGACACATGACACTGTTGTTATGCTTTCTTACAAGCAAAAGATGATTTGATAGAAGGATGTGATAAAAGATATGGAAGATCCAATGTCCATACTCCCCAGTTATATCAGTTGCAACTTTGTCTTACAAGCACTAGACAAACTTCTACTTTCCTTCTTCTTGGATATCATTTCTTTTTATAATGTTTTCTTCCCTTAATTCTTCCCTACTTTGTCAGATTTCACGTTCCTGGCCCCCATTTCCCCTCACCATCCTTTTTCCCCCTTTAAATTACCATTTTTTAACATGGTAAAGGAAGGAATTAGTCTCTAATCTCTTTAACTAAGTCTTTATCATTCGACCGCTCTTTTTAATGGAATTTTCTTACCATTCGGCTACTCAACTTTCAACTTTCGGTTTCAACTTTGAATATCAAGCTTACATTTGTTAACCTAAAAATTGATTTCTATGCATGTTAAATTGAACCCTTTTTTTAAAACAAGATAACAAAGCCATATCCAACTACAAGAATGTACATTGAAATTTTTATTGCTCCTATCATGGACTCCATGTAATGTTTACATTGATATTCTTTTGCCCCTGTTATGGATTCCATGTAAGGATTACCAATTAGTGCTGGTGGATGTTGATTTAAACAAAGAAAACCAAAAAACAAATGTGTCCTAGTTGATGCAATAGTGGCTTGTGAATGCAACTTGTTGACACTAACACCAGTGGTGATTGGTGAACTTTCCAGGTAAATGTTACAATCTTAATTTGGCAAGATTTTCTAAAACTAAAAAGTGCAACAGTGTCTGAGAAGTGATATGCATTTATCTAATTCTATCCCAATCTTTTCGCATAAATGAAATTGAATAATGAAATTGAATAATGAAATTGAATAATGAAATGTTTGGGCCTCACTCCATAATGATGTTGCTTAATTGGACCACACTTTGGTTAAATAAATATCATGATGCAGAAGGCCACATGTTTGTGGGGGCTGCTTAATCACCTTGGACAAAGAGGGCAACTTGTCCCCATAAGAAAGAAAAAGAGCATTTGCCAATTTCTTATTCAAGTAGTGGCTTATCACTTCAATTTTCTTCTATGAAATTTTCAGATCGATTTTTTTTTTTTCTAAACCATCAGTATCATAAATTTATTAAATTCTGACGGTAGTAAAAATTTTTTAATGACTAATTTAATATGACTCTTAAGTTTTAAACTAAAATTTCTTACCGGCTGATTATGAGGACTATTGATTAAGGTCAAATTTTATATATACAAAAAATGTGTTGTAATAATTTTATTTTTTTATAAAATTTTATTTAACTTAAATTTTAAAATAATTAGAGTCTATATAGCTGCGGGATAATATGTTTATGTAGTTTTTTTTAATTTTTTATTTTTAACAATTGTCCAAAACAAAATTAAATACTAGTAAGAAATGAATGGTGATTGATGATAGAGATATGAAAATAGGAAGCTACTACTAGCCTTGTTAGGCAACAATTGCTCTATTTTGCCCATCTCATTCAGGAGTAGCAGATGTGCAAATTCTTCAAACTAGCAAAATGGGGAAAGCCTAGGCCAACCAAAAAGGGTCAGGTTTAGTACCAATGCTTGCTAGAGGTGCTTGACAGTTTACCTTTACTGTTTCAGAGTTCATTTCTACAAATGCATTCACTAATAATTTTCTCAAAATTCCAACGTAATTTGTAATTATATAAGTCACGCCGAATGTGAGAAATGTGTCTTCAAAATTAACCAGAAGGAATAGACTGTAAAGGAAGAGAATAGGCTTATGATTTTTTTTTAAAGGGAATGATCAATGGCTTCTAAAACAAACTAGCATGAAATTGATGGGAGAGTGATGAAGAAAATGTGAAAAGAATTCAGTAGCCTTGTATGGAAAGGAAAGAGGGCGAGTGGTTGTGTTCTGGTCCTAATTCTTGGGGTGGCAAGTGGCAAATACTTCTTGATGAAAATCTTTGGTATACATCCCAGAAATGACTGCTCAATTAGTAAGAATTTGGCATTTTCTTCCTGTGTTTGGCTCTTTGCCTACCAATTTTCAAAGAGGAAAGTTGTGACTTGCCTTCCTTGCCGTAACAATCAATGACAGGTCTACATCAAGGACGACCAGATATGCATGTAAGGCAATTTATGAAGTGAATCCAGCCATTGACAATCTTATCATATAGAACTATTCCAGGTTCCTATAACAGGATTTTGTAACAACACTTGCACTTTTCCTACCATTCTATTAAACTGATTTTTTCTTTGCAAATTTCATTGCAAAAGTGAAGAGATGTTGTAGAGGGTCACAAGCAATAGTGCAAAAAGGACAATAATCGGTACGGAATGTACTTCTGACTAATTCAATTGATTTGTACATAAATGCATCAACATGAACTTTATCTTCCCTTCAAAGTTCCATCTTCTTAACCTTTTTTCATTTATTTGGTTGACATGTATCTTTCTTTCTTTCTTTCTTTTTTTTTTTTTTTTTCAGTGGAACCCAATTTCGAATCATTTATTGCCAGAGAGAAACTGTCTACAAACACAATTTGGATATGCGGGGATAGGTCTTTAATTACAGAATGTGGGTCTATTCTGACCAAAAGGGGCAACTGGCATTCTTAAACAACAAGAGGTTTTATCATCATGACCACCACTGCAAACAATGATATAATATCCCATTTAATGGAGCAATAATACTAGGCATTTGACCTCACACACCATAATGCCCCGAAATCCCCCAACTATTTCTCCTCTTAAGCAATTGGCAATAGGATCTCTTCTTTTTGACTATCAACCATTGATGCATTATAATTGATTGGACCCCAAATAAAAAAAAAGTATTTACTAAATTAGGCGGCCAGAGTTGACTTGGTGCAAATTTGATATACAAATCCTTTTACATTGTTTGAGAAAATGATATTTTTGAAATAGCATGGGAGTTTTGGCACTTACAAGACATGTATGTAGTTAAGACTACGGCACTGTTATTAGAAAATCAAATCCAACCATTGAAGCTAAACAAGGCATAAGACACCTACCGAAGTACAACAATCGCAAACATATTAATATCTATTTGCCCATTTTCACAATTTGAATCTACACAGAAAGTGCCTTTGTGACTTGACTCTAAGGAAAACAAATGAATAATTTGATATAAAATCAAAAGATTACTTGGGGACAGCACGTGCCTTGTACATAGTAATATACGCCATATGCCAGTCACCTGAAACAAAGAAACAAAATTCACTGGAAAAAGATCAACAAAAGCATATAGTTTATAGGTAGAAATGTCCAACAAATTTTCTCTGAAGGACGTGTAACAGGAAACTAGAGGTGCAGCAAAATTATTATTGCCAGTCCATTATTGATGCAATGAGCTCACCTCCTCCAGAAAGTTTAGTTATATCTTCCTCCCGCTGTGGGATGGGATTATCATCATCAAATTCAATCCATTTCCCTGTATTGACGGCAAATTCATCATTTGGAAAGCCCAATCTAAATGAGCGTTAAAATACTGAACTGACAAAGTTCAGAGAACTTACCACTTTCTTGCTTTACCCAGGCAACATAATGTCCTGAATCAGCACTCCTCCCCTTATGGGTCAACACAGCAACTAAATCATATATTCCAGTTAAGCTTAATTCTGTGTTTGATGATCCACCTGGCCCAACAATGAAAAGTTTAAATATAGTGAGTTGGACTACAGCAAAAATACAAGTTTCAGAACATGAACATGAACATGAACAAGGGTGCATCAAGCGAAAATAACCAATCAGTATATGATCAATTCTGTACTCCACCACTTTACCTTCTTCAGAGGTAGCCTTTGAAGATTCCCCGCTTCCATTAGACGATCCCTGTATACAAAACACACAAACAAGGGTAAGACATGCCATAAAGAGCCACATAGAGCTTATATACACCATTGTGTGGTTCTCTCAAACAGCAAATCACCTCTGCATCGGTCATCTTGACATCATTTTCCTTTGAACCAGAGTTTTTCTCATTTGCTTTCAAACCAAGCTTTTTACCCTCCTCATCTCTTAAAATCTGAGTCATGATTAGTGTTAATAACAGCAAAGACCACCCCCAAAGCATACAAACATACATGAGCGTTTGAATTTAAACTAAACTCTGCCAAAGCTTTTGACATAGTTTACCTGGCGAGGTTCTTCTAATTTTTTACGAAGATCATCAGAACAGAAATCATAGACATCCAGCTCCAATGGATAATCCACTTTCTGAGAGTGCAAGAATGTTAAATATAAATAGATAAATATTTAAAAAGGAGATGCACTTCTCTGATATAAAGCCAACCATTTCTTACGAAAAATGCATTTTTCAGCATTTCATAGACAATGCTTTACAAAACATCAAAATGCTTAACATATATGTCATTTTTTAAGAAAAATGAACTCACCCGTAAAATCTTGGCCTTCTGATTTGACTCCCTCTTCCAGAAAAAACGGACAAATTGAACAGTCAAGTACCTTGAAAATGCACAATGATGAAATTAAATCAGTTAATTTATAATTATTGAACCATCTTCCCAAAAATTGACAGTGAATTAAATTACACTGTCGGACAGAAAAAAATTGTAATGAATTGGTACCTTGGCAAGGAATTGATGCGAGACTCTTTTAAGTAAATTGCACTACGCCCTAAGGAAGGGGATGCCTTCTCCAACTCAGATTTCAAACCCTATACAACCCACCCAATATAACTAATGAGATCATAATGTTCATGTAATATCACAGGATTAGATACATTCATGGCCAAAAAAGTAATAAGGAATACTACAAAAAATTAAAAGTATGGTGCAGGCAGAAGAATAGAAAGTAATAGGCAGAGAAAACACTTATAGTAGAAGACTTAGTATAATATTACAAATGTCACCACTAATTGGGCTTTGTTTCTTTGATTAGAAAAAGAACAAAAATATGTCAAGGTCCTCAAGGAAGAAAGATGATGACAGCATCAAGAAAAAGATGGTTGCTATTACAAGGGATTCAGAAAGGCAGAGTGAATGCAAGTAATGCAAAAGCAAAACATGAAAGAGCATTGACACATAGAATTTAAAAGTGTGACACATTTATGTCGCACAAAAAAAAAAAAGAATTGATATTGGTAAGCAAATTGCTAGAAAAAACCTACATGTTTTAGTCCTTCATGCAAATGGTTCACATCTTGTGATATGTGGCACTTAAGTGAATAAACTGATTCTGTCTCTGAACTCTCTTCACCACTTTCTTGGCAATGGATCCTATCAACATCAAAATTTTTGCAAAAATTACCGTCTTTAGACACAGGAAACAACCACTATTGCTTACAATGCATGAATACTGATCAAACAGTTGACAGAATACCACCAATGTCAATATTCAAACTAATGCTTCTTAGGATTATCTACCTGCTTACAAGATCAATCCCAAAAAGTTCTTTCACTGTATCTGGGTTTTCACTGCAGGAAAGTTAAAGAGGATGGAGTTATTAAATAAAAAATAAAACTAGAAAAAAATTAATTTATGCAAAAAGACCTAAATCCAAACTTCATTAAATATTATCTTAAGTGAAGTTATCTTAATCCCCGTTCAACTAGATAGCAAGTTGAACTGAGAAAAACTAGTAAAAAAAAGATCAATCACTGAGAAAAACCAGTAATGAGGAGATCAATTAACGAGAAAAACTAGTAATAAGGAGATCAATCATATAGAAAATTTAACTTCTGTACAGCTAAATCCATTGTCATATATCCGTGGTCAGTGTTTCATATTCTTCATATTCACACAATCATTAAAAAAAAGGCCAAAAGTACCTGGGATTCGGTGGTCTAAGAGACTGTGAAAGAGTGTATAAAAGTTGCGTCCAACATTCTTCAGCATCCTGCCATATATTTTCAATCATTTGGATCATCATCTCAGCAAAATTAAATAGGTTAGACTACTGCATGCAGTGGGCAGATACTAAATTTGTGAACCTGCTGCATGAAGACACCATTATGCAACTGGCCGAACTGTGGATACTTTTTGCGCAAAACCTGTGAATGGAAAAAAGAATAAATGTTCTACTTTTTCATCCTCCTTGTATCTGAGCAAGCAAGGTGCACGACAGCAAATACCAATTGCCTAATGATGTTATCCATAAAAGTTTCAAATGTGAATTTTTTGACAAAAAATGAAAGGAAAAAGCCCATCAAACCTAATGCTGAAAATCATATGTGACAAAACAGATAAGAAAACAAACCATCCAAAACTGCATAGGTGCCACAGGCTTGACACTTTTATCAAGTTCATTAAACAGTTCACGAGTTGCAGCTGTCAGCATATGAGATGTCTGATCCAAATCATTTCTCCTCTCAGATGGATACCTGACCAAAATTCACATTGAGCGTAATATGTTCACTAGTCTGAAAATCACCATCTATTCTGCCACTCAGAAACTGTTAATTGAAAAACGCATTTAGTAGCAAAAGAAGAGAACTTACTTTACTAAAGCAGATTTCAACTCTGGAACAGAATGCAAACATTGCACCGTAGAGTTCATGTAACAGGTGTTTCCCAGATTAAACAGGCCAGCAGTATGACCCTGGGAGCAAAAACAACATCAGGAAAATACTTGCCGAAAAGCTAAAGAAGATAACAAGATGAGGAAAAAAAAAAAAAGAAGATAATTAATGTTAATATTCTTTTTGCAGCAAACATTGACACTACTGGACATATATATTTTTAAACTACAGGAATTCAAAAATACAAAGTGACACATAAGTAGACTTGGCAAACCATTTCTGGCTTCAAGACTCACTGCTTGGGCAGCCACCCAAATTACTTAAAATTATTACAAACGGCAAAAAAGGAAGAAAACCATAAATTGAGTACATGAAAAATGTTCACTTAAACTGCAAAAACCAAGAGTTTCTTCATTGGTATAGAATAAAAAAGATCAATGGATCCAAAAAAAAAAAAAGAACCAAAGAGATTAAGCAATGAAAAATGAAAACAAAATGAATTTCCTCTCTGCATGGTTAGGTTTTTTTCCATATTTACAATACCATTAACATTCTACGACACGACTAACACATAAAATCATGTGGCTGCCAAAATTGTACAGCCACTGGGAGGTTTTACCCATGAAATGACGCACAAAAATTCATAAATCAGGGAAAAAAGAAAGAAAGATGAACTTTACCACAGCAACCACTTGTTCTTCTTCAGGAAGATCTTCCATGAAAACAGGGCCTTTCTCTGGGGCTTTCACAATCTCATCTGCAGTTCCCATCATCATCAATTTTTGACCCTAAAACAATAATCGAAAAAATATACATCATTGTTTTAACATCAAATGCCACCAAGAATATTAAAATCAACGAATGCCATAGCTTCAAAATCACAAAAAAGATCATTCACCTTCTTAACTCCTACTGTTGCCCAATCATCATCATCCTGCATTATTAAAGATAAGTCAAAAAATGTGATAGTAATTTCAATAAAAACATACCACAATTGTAAATATACATTACAAAATACCTATTGAAGTGTCATGAAAAGAATTGAAGCAGATATTTTATCATAGCCGTTAAGCTAAATAAAAAAAAAAAAAAAAACAGATAAGCACCTTAAGTAAACCACCCTTAACCATGATCTTTTGCCTTTCAGGTGGCACTCCTGTTAGATCAAATAATTGGCACTTGAAAACATAAGGCGGCTGGCTTGTGTCAATCTCCACACTTGGAAAGACCTTCTTTTGCCATTTTACACTCACTGCAATAATTCATTTAAGTCACCATAATTTAAAATCAAACTTTAGAAGTACAATTCCAATGATGTATCAACCCTCAGTTAGAAAATCTAGCAACAAATATACCCTCACAAATTAACCACAAATGAAAGCACAAACAAGAGAACTTGTCTGTCTCAGCTGCCCTCAAAATTATGAAAAAAAATCGCAAACTACAGTAATAACCTATCATTTAACGCTCAGTTCAACATTAAGCAATAATGTACTCTGCTCCTCTTAACAAAACACTAAAAACCAAAACCTAAAAAAAAAAAAAGGAGCATTTGAAAAATATCAAAACCCAACATAACATAATCATTAAAGAGGCACATCTTATCTTAATTTTTAACAATACCCTTTAACTTGTCATGGACTTCCTTCAATACCTCAAATCACCCAGTGCATAGCTCAAACCAAAGATACAATTTTTCGATTAAAAACCCAAAAAATAACGATGACCCAGTTTATAAAACTATATAAAAAAAATAAAACAAGAATCAAGCTGCCACATTTAATAATTTATGTTAAGATTAAAGAGAAAACGATCAAGGAAAGTACAATAATCTAATGGAAACGATACCTGGAAGCATGATTGGTTGGTGGGTTTTCGAGGGATCGATGGATATCAGTTTTGATGTTTTGTCTGTGATTTGAGTTTGCTTGAGGAAAGGGAAAATCTTTGAGAGAGAGCTCTGAGAGCTTTCCTAAGACTTCGATTTTGATTTTATAGTGAACAGTTTTGCTTTTGCTTTTAAGTCTTAACCCGAATCCGAATACCTGTTGGAAATACGGGTGTTTTTCCGAACGCTTGTTGGAAATATGGGTCGTTAAGGTGTCGAATTTCTTTTTTTTTTCTCTGTTTTCTGTTGCATTGTATAATTGCAAAATGGTCCTTAAAGATTTTTTAATTTACAATTGAGCTTTTTCTTGAAATGAAGCAAATTTGAAGTGTTAATCTATAAATTAATGATTTTCAATAAAATTAAAATTTATAATTTTTAATGGTAAATTATTTTTTATCCCTTTTATTTTGGCTTAATATATTATTTTATTCATGATATTTAAAAAAATATTTAATCTTTGATATTTGACTATTAATTATTGCAAATGTAATGAATAAATAAATATTTTTTCAAATGTCAGGGATGAAATAGTGTATTAGATCAAAATACAGGCGGTAAATAGTAATTTATCAATTTTTTAATTATTGAAATGTATATTTTTATTTAATTGTGATTATTTATGAATATAACTTGTAATTGGATAACATAATAATTTATTTTAAATTTAATAAAATTAATAGGTTTAGTTGCATCATATTAAAATAATTATACGTAATCCTAATTTTACTTTTTCATTAAAATTGTCAACACGATTTTTATATTTTTTTCTTGCTTATGATACATTTTTCTCTTGAAGTTCAAGAAGCTTAAGATTACTCAAAATTGAATGTTATAATGAAAATAATTTATTTCATAAAAGTTAACTTACTACTTATTTTTTAATTTAAGATAGAATTTTTATTATTCTCAATTATCAAATGAGTATAGAGTGGTCGTTTGATATGAAATAAGTATGATAACAACTATATTCAAAAGTAAAGTCACGATTCAAAATAACAAAATGTTATACATTCTATTAATTGATATGAAGTAGGTTATTTTTTGACGTTAAACTAATAAATTAATTTATTTTTCAAACAAATCAAGTTATTTTAAAAATATTTCAATGGTGAAAACACCAAAGTTTCATTATTAGACAAGACAATTATTTCAAAATCTCTCCACTAAAAGATTTTAAAGCATCAAAATAATTATTTTATAAGCATTATCATCTTTTAAGACTAATTTATTTTGATATACATATTTGTTACTTATTATTTTTAAGAAATAATTATTTTAATTTCATTAAATTATTTAAATTATAGACAATAATAAAATATTTAAAACTTTATTATATTTTATTATGTAAAAAAAATATTTTTCTCAAATATATTTGAGTAAATAGTCATAAGATTTTTTCATTAAGCATTGAAAAAGAAATTGTTTATTTCTGGGTGGGTTATTTTGCAACTTTTCTCTCATCCCTGATTCTCTCTGTACCTTCTTCCCCAATCTAATCCGCACCCAGACAACGCTCTATATCTCTCCATAGATATACCCACAAGGCAGATATTGGCATATGTGTGCATATGAATGCGTATATTCATAAATTTCACAGTACCGACTCATAAAGAAATTAATAGCTGACAATTGCTTAGCTACCCGCTACCAATGTACGGTGGCTCCTCCAAGCTCGGTGGCCGTGGCGGCGGCGGCGGAGGAGGAGGTAGAGGAGGGCGTCTCTCTTCGTTCCCTCCGCCCCCACCTCACCACCGGTCTTCCACGCCTAATAATAACTCTCGTCTCTCCCTCGGTGGTGGCGGAGGAGGACGGGGTGTGGGTTCCAATCCGCGGGGTCGGAGCTCTGGCCCCACTAGTGCTGCGTCAGCAGCAACAGCAGTTGAAGAGACTTTCTCTCTGATTCCTGGGAATAATCCGCCTGCTTTTGCAATGATAATAAGATTAGCACCTGATTTGGTTGATGAGATCAGGAAAGTTGAAGCTCAAGGTGGCTCTGCTAGAATCAAATTTGATTCTATGGGCAGTAATAATGTTGGAAATGTGAGTTTTTTTTTTCAAGTACGTTTTAAATTTATTGTTACTGGGTTTTGCTAAAGCTTGCTTTTTATTCCAGTTTTATTTTTGTTTTGGCTTGTTTTCACTTGGGCAAATGGGTACTGCTGGTCGGGTGTTTTAGTGGAATATATTGTTCAGTTCGACAGAATTGGTTGGTTATTTTAGCAACAGTGGTGGCCTTAGTGAAAATTTGGTCAATCCTGTGGACTGTTTTAGTGGAATAATGAGTTTGTTAATGTATCTTCCTTTGGGTGAGGATTGCTTTGTTTGCTTTCCTACTCTGAAATATCCGCTAGATGCAACTTGTTTATGCATTTAGTTGTAAGGGCATGATTTTAAAGTGGGAGTTTTGTTGCATTTGTGTTTTCATCTGTGTCTTAAGGAATAAGTGATTAATTTCATTGATTGTCTTAGTGGAGATGCCTTCTTAACTTCAACTGGGTGAATCTTGCTACTGTAAATATGTTGGCTAGGCCTAGCTTTATGCATTTTTACCACAACATAAGTATGACTTTAGGTGGGAACTTTGCCATATTGGTGTATCATTTGTGCTTTCAGAGGTTTGATTTGATTGAGCATTTTGCTACTTGGTTTCATTTTCAGTCAAGCACAGAATACTTATCTGAGCGTTTTTGTAATTATTTCAAGAGTTATGTGGATTGAGTCTGGCAGATAGTTTTAACTTGTCACTTCTTAATCAAATGTCCTTATATTGTATCAGGTCATTGATGTGGGAGGTAAAGAATTCAGATTTACCTGGTCAAGGGAATTCGGGGATCTATGTGACATTTATGAAGAACGTCAAAGTGGTGAAGATGGAAATGGTGTGCTTGTTGAATCTGGGTCTGCCTGGCGTAAGGTGAATGTCCAACGTATCTTAGATGAATCTACCAAGAACCATGTAAAGAAGCTATCAGAGGAAGCTGAACGCAAAAATAAATCACGCAAGTATGTCAAATGATGTAACTAAGAAATTCTTTTTGCTATTTGTTTTGAACTTTTCGCATGTTCGTTTTTCTTAAGCTTGTTTCCATTACATCTTTCTATGCATGTTAATGACTTTTTGATATATGTTTTATGGATATTTCTCATAATGGTCCAAGTCTGATGTACATTTGCATGACTAGGGTAATTCAGATGCAGTATGCAAATTCATGCGGTGCATTTACTGTGGACTGACTCACAGATTTTACTTCAATCGTGGATCTTCAGAATCATATCCCTTTCTCTTCCTCATCTTTGGTTTTGAATTAGTATCTTTAGAATCTGTCTTTGGCCACAAAAGTAGTTTATGCTAGAACTTTTGGTAATTTGTTGCAGGTTGTGCTTTATCCTTTGCGATTTTGTGTAGATGTTCTGCAATCTATATATTTTTTTTTTCATAAATAGTGCATTTTCAAGATTGTAGGGGCTGCATGTTAGTCTGTAAGTATTCTTGGCAGTTTTAGGCTTTTCTATGGTCAATTTCTGGAGTATATTATATTGTTTTTGAAGATTGCTCTTTTTATAAATAGCTCTTCTGGTTCAGGTCCTTTATGAGGTAGTCTTTTCAAAGATGTGTTTTTCCTTGGGTTTTCTTTCTTCACTCTCCATATTTGTTCAGAAGTTCTAGCAAAGTTAAAAAGATGATTAGATGACACATGGCAGTAATTGAATCTGAATAATCTTGCATCTACAATGTTTGATGTTTTTCTTTCCCTTGTGCTATTTAAGTATAACTTCTCTCTTTCTTCATGATACAGAGCTATTGTTTTAGATCAGGGGAACCCATCCATGAAGAATCAAATTAAGCAGTTGGCACTTGCTGAGTGTAAGTTTAAATTTTGTACCTTCTTTTTGTGTGTCAAATACACACACATTTGTTCAACAGCATGTTGTTCAGGAAAGATGTAACCAGTAAACATCATAGGAATATTGATGACTGAATTTTTATGAGAATTTTCATTGGATATGGGCTCATTATTTTAGTGATAGTATTTGTCTGATGGTTGAAGACTTTGAACATTAATTTCTAGGGTTCAGATGTCTAATGTATCATCTTCCTCGTTTGCAGCTAATCCTTGGAGGATGCCCTTCAAGCGAAAAGAGCCTCCATATAAAAAGCAGAAAGTTGAGCCACCACCAGGTAAATTTGCAGAGTTACATTTGACTGAAGAATATAGCTCATCTGGGTATATTCTGAGGAGAAGTTTAGAAATCTAAGCTTGTTACAAGATGGTGACAATTTTGTTTCTTTCCTTATAGCTGTGCTTTTCTTTCTGCTATGTTATTTTATTAGTATTTAACCTATACCAATTGCAGTCCCCAAATCTACCTTTAAATCCGGAGCTTCTTCAGCAGCTGGTGGAAAGGGAAGGCTCTCGTCATCACCTCTGCCATCTACACCTCAGCGATCTGCCACTCCAGCATCTCCGTTTAAAATAGGAAATGCTAATAAAAATAATGTGATCACAGAAGAACTGACACCCATCCAGATGAAAAGTAAAGAAAATGTCACTAACACAGAAAAAGAAATCCAGACTAAGGCTTCTAGTACTGTTCGTGAGAAACCAGGGCACAAAGGGAATTTTGGGACTAAACCAACAGATCTACGGAGCATGTTGATCGCCATACTGATAGAAAATCCTAAAGGGATTACCATGAAGGTGTGAATGGCTGGAACATTTTTTTGATTTTATTTGCAACTTCTTCAATTTGTTACATTATGCTTAATTTGTTTTATTTTCTTAATCACTACTTCACTAGTTTCTATGGCTTATTCAAAATTCTATCTCTTGCATCATAGGCCTTGGAGAAAGCTATTGGCGATAAAATTCCAAACTCTGTTAAGAAGATAGAGCCCATTATTAAAAAAGTAAGTGGTTGAACTGCTGGCTGCTGTTAATTTAAGAATAATATATGTCTTATTTCTTTCCATTTAATCTTGAGCATAGATTGCAACTTTCCAAGCTCCAGGAAGATATATCTTGAAACAAGGAGTGGAGTTGGAAGGCTTCAAGAAACCTTCATCTGAAAGTGGAAGGTAGGTATCATGTTCACGTCACCATGGTCTTTTTGTTCTCTGTTTCAATTGATTCTAGGATTTAACAATTCATCAAGAAGCATGAAAATAAACTAGGATAATTAGTAGTAGTGTTGGGTGAAAACATTTGGCATTTCTATATGACTAAGAATTGGTCTGGCTAGAACAAAGAACCACTTTATACTCAATCTCCAAGAAGGACCTTGTTTTATAGATGTCAATCATTTGCTCCTTTCCCCTTGATGTTGTCGGACTTTGACTGTTGCATTTATGGGAATTTTTCCCAATATTTTTCATTTCTTAATCTGTTCAGCTCGAGTTCTTTTTTCTTTTTTTTTGTTAGTATTTTGACTAGCAATTTGTATTTGCTATCAAATAATGTTCCAGGATACATCTTAGTTCATGCTCTTTTGCCTTTGCAAAAGCTGATGACAGTGAACGCACAATCAATCAATTTGCACAAAATTCTTATTTTTGACTTCTTTGGAGCCCATTGATTCATGTGTCTATATTGGAGCACTTGATCATATAATTTTTTTTTCTTTTTTCTTTTTTCTACATTCTTAGTTCTCCTGAAGATAATTGTCAGCAAACACTTGTTCCTGAAGACAATCATGATGGTAGACGAGCTCCTGAATCAAAATTTGCTGAGAAAAGCCCTGCTGTCAGATTTGAGGAACATGCCCAACTAAACTCTAAAGTTGAAGAAGACTCAAATGCATTAGAAAAAATTGATAACCAACATCATTCTCCTGATTTATTTGGTGAGAAAAAAATCTCTGACAATAGTGAGGGGCAGGCAGGCAGCTCTAGTGAAAGTGGCAGCGACAGCGATAGTGAAAGTGACAGCAGTGACAGTGGGACTGATAGTGGAAGCCACAGTAGAAGCAAGAGCAGAAGTAGAAGCCCAGTAGGGAGTGGAAGTGGGAGTAGCAGTGACAGTGAAAGTGATGCTTCATCCAACAGTAAACAGGGATCCGATGAGGATGTGGATATTTTAAGTGATGATGTCAAAGAACCCCAGCTTAAGTTACAGGCCTCTGAACCAGGTTTCTTGTCATCACCAGATCCATGGAGATCTGTGCAGAATGGGACAAATGAGAAGCAAGATGGTGAAGGATCTGACGCAGTTGACATTGATGGTCCTGGTTCTGCTGAACTTGATGTCGAGGGCCATGAATCTGATGCTTTTGACATTGAGAAAGATTTGGCTGATGATCAGAAGGACGTTGAATTAGCCACAAACGATAATTTTTTGCCCAACAAAGAAGGTGACAAAAATGTGGAAGGAGCTCAGTCCATTTTCTCTGATCATGATGCCTTCCAAGAGCGCCAAAATTTCATAGGAACACTGTTCGACGATAATGAAAATATAGTTGGGGACAGCTTTAGGCATGAGAATTCTGACAGTTCTGAGAGGATATCCAAAAGTAAGTCCAGAAGAAGCCCTGAAGTGAAGCACTTTGATGAGAAACCTGACCGTCCCAAAAGATTGAAAGCTGACAGTGTGGCTCAACCATTTACTTCTGAGGGTAGAAATGCCCAGGCATCTGAGACTCCTCTCAACAGAAACATTGAAGACACTTTAAGGGGCCCCGTCATGCAAGTGACGAGTAGACCTGATAGGGAAGGGAATGCAGATTTTGGCTCACATAAGGCATATGACCAGGCATTGAATGGAAATCCTAGTTCAGATTTTCCGCAACCTGGGCGAAGGTCTTCTGATAAAAATGCACGAACAAAAGTTTCTGATTCAACTGGGAGATCCAAACACTCTGAGAGATCAGGGCGTGGTCATAAATTTTCTGAAAAGGGTCCTAATTTGCACGAAGATGTTCCTATCCAAAGAGAAAAGGCTTCTAGAGACACTCCAAATGAGGATAAGTCTGTGAAGGAGAAAAAGAGGCTAAGAAACTCCAAGGAAGGTGGAGCTGGTGGCAGACATTCAACTTCCTTTGATTCCCAATACAGGAAACAGGGTGAGATGTTTGGGAAATTTAAGGATGCTGTTCAAGTTACAAACTTGCACATTGGATCTTCACCTAAGGATGACAACAAAGTTGATGTAGAAAAATACTCAGCTGTCGGTGGAAGAAGCCTCCAAAGAGAGCTTTCAGAATTGGAGTTAGGAGAATTTCGTGAACCATTGTTCGAGGAAAAACCAGTTAAAAAACAATTTGACAGGAAGGGTTCGTTTAAGAAGTCAGAGAACAAACCAAGCACTTCAGATAACTGTAACTCGGATTTAAGTAAGGCAAAACCTGCTGGAAAGGCAACATTAGACTCAGGAAAGCCTTCTCCGCCCAATCTAGGTACTGGGGTTAAGAGAACTCCTGATTATCATATTGAAGATGTAGCAAGATCTCACCATAAGATTACACAGTCTCATCCACAACATCTTTCAAGGGTAGAGAATACTGAGGTTGGATCTCACTTCAGCAAGTTGGCAGATACAAATAGTAGATTAAGACAGAATGAAGCCGGTGCAAAGCTAGCAAATAGTCTGGAAGGCTATGGAGAAAGCCATAAAAGAGGTCCTGCCAATATACAGACGCTGCATGACTCTAAACGTGGACTGCCTTCCAACTTGATGAAGGAAAGTAAAATACAGACATCTAATACGATGCCTGACTTGGTAGATGGACAGAAAGATACAATTCCGGCTGAAGTCAATAATGCTCGAAAGAGGAGGGAATCTTCATCTGAGGAAGATGGCTCTTATTCAAAATATGAAAAGGATGTACCAGAGCTCAAGGGACCAATAAAGGATTTTTCTCAGTAGGTTTTCGTGTTTATCTTTGCATTAGATGATGCTGTTGGCTTCCATGGATAGCTTGTTGTCTTTGATGTTGCTGGAATCTAATCACATATTTGTACAACATAAAATTTAAATCATGTTTTTCTTTTTTACTGTTTTCAGGTATAAAGAATATGTTCAGGAATACAATGATAAGTATGACAGTTACTGCTCCTTGAACAAGATCCTGGAATCCTACAGGTAATATAAGGGTATCTTTCATTCTTGTTCCAGGCGTTAGTAAATTTTTAAGCTGGTTTTATTTACATGATCTGGTACTATTGGGATGGCTTTGTGATTATATTAACATTATCTCTGTTATATGTAGGAATGATTTCCATAAACTAGGAAAGGACCTTGATATTGCAAAAGGCAGGGATATGGACATGTATCATAAGCTCTTGCTTCAATTGAATGAATCCTATCGTCAGTGTGGAGCGGTATGCCTTATATTTTTGGTACTTTAAATTTGAAAGTAAAATCTCTAAACTGATGGCATGTGTTACAATGCACATTTTCCAGTTTGTCGTGAATGGGAAAATATATCATAAACTTGATAATGAAAGTTATAGTTGGTATGATTATGAGTAGTTTATAGGCTTAAATTGTAAGGCACAGCTTGTAGTAATTTTTTTTCTAGTTCAGGTAATGCTGTTGAAACCAAACATGTTACTAGGGCTTGGCGTGAGTTTTGTTAAGATGCATTTTTTCTTCACATTTAAGTCTAGACAATTTTGACCTCTAAGGTGTCCATTTAGCTTTGGATTATTTTACATGTTGCATTTCTGAAGTTGGTTATGTAATCAGGTCACCTTTTGGTTGGACCTTTTGCTCTCTTAAGAGTAATTTTGAATATCTTATTTGTCATGGAGCAAATATTATAATAAGAAAGAATACCTAGTTACCTTTAAGAATACCTAGTTGCCTTTTTTCTTTTTTCTTTTTTCTTTTTTTTTTCTTTTATCTTTTTAAAAAGCCAACAAATTAACTGAATGGAGCCCTGATTAATCCGCACAATCCATTATGTACACATCTATTAAACTGGCATTGCCGTCATACATTTTCATTTTCAGATTTTCTGTTCTTGTAGTTTAATAATGTCCTGGTTCTTAAGGTCATAGGTCCGAATATTGGGACTTTGAATGAGAATTACTAATTATGGTAAAGGTGTTGGAGAAATGAAATTAGGGGAAATCCTTAATTTTCCATTTTTATTCATCTGCTTGGTTAGATGGTTGTGAATCAGAAGGAATTTTACATTGGTTGTGTCTTATTATAATGAAAATAGTGACACGCAAGTGTTTGTTATTTAAAGTAATGAATTAACCGAGTCAAAAAGTTTTGAAGCTAAGATCATGGAGTAGAGGATGAAGTTTATGTGGTATTTTCATGAGTGAATATGAGATGATTGAGCTGTGATTTACTTGCTCCAAAAACTTGATTCCGGACTTCTTATGTAGCAAGGTATTATACAAATGTTCCATTCAGTCAACTAGTTAGCAACTTTGTGTAAGATGATAGGGCTATATTTGAGATGATCGAACAATATTAAGCCGCTAGTATCTTGTTTCTTTACTATTATGATGAGTTAATTCCCAAGCACTTGATGTGCTAATGTAACTTTCTTTTTGTATATTTATTCTGTTACTGATTTTCTTCTTTTGCTGTAATGATGATTTGCAGAGGCACAAACGGTTGAAAAAGATATTTGTTGTGCTCCATGAAGAACTAAAGGTGATTTCAACCTTGAAAGTCTTTTCTCCCACTCCTGCCTCTCTCTTGCTTCAAGTTTTTGTATGTTTAATTCTTTTTTTTTTCCTTAATTGCAGAACCTAAAGCAAAGGATCAAAGAATTTGCAGCAACTTATGCAAAAGACTGAAGTGTGTCTCATACCAATCTTTTCCTCCTGCAAACCTAACCTGTGTAGTGCAACCCCCCAACAATGTATAGGGTGACATAACAAAACGACAAAAAAAAAAAAAATTCTAGGAAAATACATAGCTCGTGAAAAAGTAGATTTTGTATATAATTTCTCCATTAATGTGTGGATTATGCAATTTTTTTTGACGACAACAAATTTTTGCTGCATTAATCAAATTCTTTATAGGAGAAGAAAGCTGTAACCTTAAAGCATTATATATATGTCTATATATTTTGCTTGGCAAAAATTAGGCCTTTTTTCTTGGAAAATATTGTAAGCTATATATACGGCGGCTATTTACAAATTTCTATTGTTTCTCTGCAAAACAATGAGTAATTTGTTGTCATGTGAAAGTAATTTCTATCGAATTTACAATCCATGTTATATGAAAAATGTATATTGGAAATCACCCATGTTTAAATTTTATATAAATTGATTCTATTTGGTTGGATGACCTTCAATTAAATACTCCACAAGAACACAATTTCGTTTTATTTATGTTTTTTTCTAAAGTTTGTTTAGCTATTGCAATTAGACTGTAAATTTTTATTATTTTAACTAAATTTTTGTAAATTTTGAAGTGTTCACCAGCAAAAAAAAAAAAAAAAAAAAAGTTTAAAATTTTAAGTTTTTTTTTTCAACTTTCTTCTATAAAACTTTATTGAGAATCATAATTATGTGTCACTTATATAGTTAGAAATAAATTAAATTCCATTCTTGCCCTTATCTCACACATTATTCACCAAAAAAATCAAAAAAATTACAAATTGCAATTGGTAGTTTTTAATTAGTTACTAATTAATAATTAAAAATCAACTAACAGAAAAAAAAAATTAATGTATATAAATGTATATCGTAATAAGAACCGATTTTTAAAATATAAAGATCAAAATGTTCTATTTTCTAAGATAAAAATTTATTATTTATGAAATTTAAAGTAAGGGACAAAAATGTTCATTTCTCAAATAAGGGGACTTATATGTAAATATAGTCTAAAAGCAGTGGAAAATTTGTAATATTTTTTTTGACAACCGGAAAATTTGTCATTTGGTCTTTTATTATCTGAAAAATATGAAATGTTATTACCACTTCAAATAATAAAAAAAAAAAATCACTGATTGTAACAAAGCTCCTAACTTTCCCTTGCGACTTCGATGTCACTGTACTTGACATTCATCTTTTAGCATCTTTTAATGCTCACTGCTGTTTCTGGGGGAGAAGCGAGTCGTTTTAATTTTCGAACGCCAGAAAAAAAAATCGTAACTTTTTGACTGTAAGTTAAAATTTGTGATTGAATCTCTTCTGGGTATGTGAATTTAGTGCTAAAAAATCCGTCTTTTTTAGGAGCTTTGATGGTTCTAGACTGCGTAATTTAGGAGAAAATATTATTAAGTTTTGGTTGTTTGATAATATCACTAGGAACTTTCCCCGAGCTTTCCATTTTTGAGGGTTATGATTGTTGGTCAAGGAAACTTATTTTGGGTCTTTTTATGCTGTGATGTAATTTGTCTTTAAAAATGGATTAGAAGTTCTCTGAACATACCTAATTGTCTTGCTAAGCTTAGATCGCCTTGTCTATGGTGCTGTTATTTATTTATTTATCTATTTTTAGTAAAACAATGATTTTATTGGTGAATTGTGAATGGAAGCATTATTCTGCTGCTGGAATTTACTAAGAATTGTGAAGGGTTTTGCACTGCTAGACACACACAGCTAAATATAGAATTTTTTTTTGTCATGGCATGATTATTATGCTGTTCATATTAGTTTTAACATGGACTTGTCATATGTATATATACTACTTGGAAAATGGGGATGGTGTGATTTTTTCATTTTTCAGAAAAAATTTTACTGCTTTTATTTTCCTATTTGCTGCCATTTTTTTTTCAACCATTTTCTGAAAATAATTTTGGTATTTTGATGGCAATTAGTTCAGTGGGAAGTGTGCTGTTTATGTGATACAGATAGTGGATGGTTTTGTAGTGTGGTAGGACTGTCATGCTGGATGTTAGTGCCAGCTGGTGGAGTTGGGATGAATTCTACAATGGATGATATGAACTTGATTCAGCAGGCACAGAGGCATCACTTGGTGGTCAGGGAACTAGGGGAGGAGATTGATTTGGAAATTGGTCATGGGGATGATGACCCTTCATTCACTAACACTCCTCTCATCACTGGTGCCCGTGAGCCTTCTGCTGAGGAGCATGATGAGGCCAAGAATATGGTGATAGGTTCTCAAATTTCAACTGAAGAACAAGATATGTCAAAGTCACAGCCAGTGAAAAGGAAGAAGAAGGTGGTAAAACGATGGAGAGAGGAATGGGCTGATACATACAAGTGGGCCTATGTGGATGTGAGGGATGGAACTGCAAGAATATTCTGCTCTGTTTGTAGAGAATATGGCAGGAAGCATAGACGGAATCCATATGGGAATGAAGGCAGTAGGAATATGCAGATGAGTGCATTGGAAGAACATAATAATAGCTTACTTCACAAAGAAGCTCTTCGTCTTCAGATAGCCTCCAAGGACAAGATCATTGTTGATAAGCCCATTTATGTAAAAGGTTGTATGCTCTTTCTATACTTAGGTGGTTCAAGTAGAGATTCTATCTTATAACTGGAGTGCTGTGTTAATTTGTTTTAATGGTCTGCTTGAAGCGTTTATATAATAATATTAGAAAATTCTTTCTCCCAATGTCTGTTGATGGTATTTTCCATACGGCTGTATTATGACAATGCCTTTAATCCTTACAATGAAGCTCTTATGTCAAAGACGGCTGGATCAATTGTCGAAGCTGCACTGAAAAGGGATCCACATGAGGCTGAGTTTATACAATCTTTGCAAGAAGCTGTTCATGGTTTAGAAAGAGTAATTGCAAAAAATACTCAGTAAGTTTATCATATAGAAAGTTTATTATTTTTCTTTTCAAATTTCAACCCCCCTCCTCACTCTTTTTGTTTTCTTATTGAAAATGACTTCAATCAAGTTTGTATTTATTTTTATGAAGAGGCTCAACTATATTTCAGTTATGTCAACATAATGGAGCGCTTGTTAGAACCTGAGCGTATGCTTCTTTTTCGAGTTCCTTGGGTGGATGATAGGGGTGAGACACATGTAAATCGGGGGTTTCGAGTGCATTTTAACCAGGCATTAGGTCCATGTAGGGGTGGCATTCGTTTTCATCCTTCCATGAACTTAAGTATTGCAAAGTTTCTGGGTTTCGAACAGGTACTCTTTGTTTTATTCTGATCTGTCTCATAGAGTTATGTGTCTCAAATTCATATTGAATTTTAATCAATGGTTTTCCCTTGTCTTCCTTTTCGGGTGATTTCCATATCTGAATCATGGGTGTTTGTGTTTTGTATTTATTGGAACTGGAAGCTCCTGAATTAGTGATGAGAAACAGATATAATATATAAATGAAAAACTATTTAAGATCATCATTGTTGTAATTATAGGAAAACAAAAATGAATCTTCCTAAATTTCATACATGAGAGAAGCTTATTTTAGCAACTGACACATTCTGCTGCACTTCCCACTTTGGTTAGACATTAAAGAATGCGTTATCACCATACAAATTGGGAGGAGCTGCAGGTGGAAGTGATTTTGATCCAAAAGGAAAAAGCGATAATGAGGTAATGATCTTGCTAATTATGATGCTTTACAACTTGCGATTCCCAGAAAGTCTCTCTTACATTTTTGGGAAACCTGCACTTGCAGATCATGCGCTTTTGTCAAAGTTTCATGAATGAGATTTATAGATATCTTGGTCCTGACAAGGTGAGTGGAAGAAGATTCTGTATCTCCAATGTGTCCAATCTCTAATTGCTAACTCTTTGTAGTCTGTTCTGCTAGTCTGATTTTATGGTATATTCATTTCAGGACCTTCCATCAGAGGAGATGGGCATTGGTACTCGAGAAATGGGATATCTCTTCGGGCAGTATAGACGTCTCGCTGGTCACTTTCAGGTTCTTGTTGTTCTCTGGATACTGCTTTTAATTTGAATGTTCATAACCATGTCTTGAAAGGATTTTAACTTGTATGAGTTGTTTTTGCTTTTTCTTTCTTTCTCTGGTTCTTAAGTGTAAAGAAACTGTGGGGATGGAAAGAAAAGAGGGTAATTTTAAGGACAATAAACATTTTATTCTTGAATTCAAGAGTGTTGACTCTTATCAAAACTTTCCTAGACTCTTTGTTCATTTAAGTTTTATTCTGTTCTTTGTATTTTTCTGATTTTTTGTGTAGGTGTACATGGATCTTTCATCTTTTTTTTTTCCTTGTGCACAGTTCTCATACGCATATAGCTTAAATTTTATTTTATTTTTTTTGAAGTTATCTTTGCTGCCTTTTGTTTTTCAATCAATTGCATCTACGAATTTAATTATCTTGGAAGAACTGTCCAAATGATTTAACTACATTCCTTCATATGTATGCCTTACTTATGCAGGGAAGTTTTACTGGGCCAAGGATATTTTGGTCTGGATCTAGTCTTCGAACTGAAGCTACTGGCTATGGACTGGTAATAACATTCTCATTCTCTAAACTCTTAGATATACTGTATGAAGTGCTTGTGTGCTAACAATAATAGTTCATATGTAGAAATTTTTTGTTCCATTGTTGGGTCCAGTAAAATTTTCCATAGTTCATGTTTAAGTTTCTTGGGATCTAATGAATTTCCCTTGCTTCCACAGGTTTTCTTTGCTCAGCTTATTCTGTCAGACATGAACAAAGAACTCAAAGGATTAAGGTCTTTTACCTGACTCTAAATGCTTATTGAAATTGTGTAAGAGTCCATGATGCAATATAGTAGTTTTTGGTTCTTCTTTTGAATGTAGATTACTGCTTGCTTTTGGTCACTGTTTAGCTGAACTCTTTGATTTGATTCCTTGTGTTTGGTCTTCGCAACATTGTAAACTTAAGATTCTTGCAAATATAAGAGTACCCTGTATGAGGATTAAGGAGCAGCTACATCAAAATGGTAAAATTTAGTTTCTGCTGGTTGTGCATATTCAATAATTATAGTGTATTTTCTCTGTCTAGATGTGTTGTGAGTGGTTCTGGAAAGATTGCAATGCATGTTTTGGAGAAGCTCATTGCTTATGGTGCTATTCCAATTACTGTATCAGGTATTGGTCCTTGGTGAACATCTGATATGTATATATTTTGTGGGTGTGTGTGTGTGTTTGGCAGGGAGGGAGGAGGGGAACTTATTATGATAACTTACATGTATTGGTTATTTTCATGGCATGACTTTGAAAGATAATGTTCCATCGATAAATTTCTTTGTTTATGGAAGAAGGAAATTGAAGACATGCATATCTGCTTTGTTGTCACCATGACTCTCTTTTTCAACTGGCACTTGCTGATTAGTTTTGAAAGAACAGCTGTGTGAAACTTATTTTTAATGAAGAGTCGAGAGTAGCAACTAGGGAAACATGGGATATTAGTATTTTGACACAGTATGGCACAATTTAGATTTTCATTTTTGATTTAGGAAATGAATATGATATGCATTCTTTGATTTAGCTGATATGAGCTGTGACTCTCTTTTATTTCAATGCCCCCTCATAATTTTTCTATTCCAACATTTTAAAAGAGCAACTAGTTTATATTCTTTAAGGTTCCATGGGTCTTTTATCTAGTATCTCGACAACAGAAAACTTTTCTGCTCTTCTTAATGGTTTCATATTGTTGATTTCCTTCAGATTTCAGTGGTTTTGAAATTTATGATTTAGACAGTTGTGATTTGGTTTAGGTTTACAATGAAGCACTGTCACACGAGCTCCTTTGTAATGCATGCATTTACCTGAAAATAATTTTACAGATTCCAAGGGATATTTGGTGGATGATGAAGGATTTGATTACATTAAAATATCATTTCTGCGAGATATCAAAGCACAGCAGAGAAGTTTGAGGTGTGTTTTACACTCTTGTTATTAATCTTTTCATCAAGTTGCCTTCTTTAAAACTTCTTGGCGTTGTTGCTAAATGTGGCATCCTCAGAGATTACTCAAAGACTTATGCGCGGTCTAAGTACTATGATGAAGGAAAACCTTGGAATGAAAGGTGTGACATTGCATTTCCTTGTGCTTCCCAAAATGAAATCGAACAATCTGATGCCATTAATCTGGTGAATTCAGGTTGTCGTATACTAGTAGAAGGTAGTAATAGTTCTAAGCATGATCCAAAGTGGCTTTTTATCCTCTTTGCCTCAAAATTTCCTTTCAGTTGATGGGATTTTAAATTATTTGTGTATCCTAGGCTCAAATATGCCCTGTACACCTGAAGCTGTTGATGTCTTGAGAAAAGCTAATGTTCTTATTGCCCCTGCAATGGCAGCTGGGGCCGGAGGGGTACGATATTTATTCTTTTGAATTATGCATGATACACCTTTTTTTTGCATGTTGTATGGTTATATTTATGGGCTAAAGCAGAAATCTACACGGTGGCAGGTTGTTGCTGGAGAGCTTGAATTAAACCATGAATGCAATTTAGTGCACTGGTCACCGGAGGACTTTGAATCTAAGTTGCAGGTGAGGCTGTTTTTTCTTTTATTATTCCTTCATATGAGTAGTTTCAGACCTCTGTTGGGATAATGTTGGAAACTCGATTGATTATTTGCTTGCAAGAACCTCCACACTGCTTATAGATGCTGGTATGCTGCTTTGGGAAACGAGACAACCAGTTTGAAGTTGCTAAATATGCTGGATTTTGTTAGATTAGATTTTTTTTTTTTTTTGCCTGAAGTAGCATAAAGTGTCTCAGTGGAAGTTTTTTCATTATCACTGTGAGATGACATAGATTTGTTACGTTTGATCTTCAGTTACATGGGTGTCATTTTTCTTCTGGTGGTTCATTTGTTCACTGCCCCTGTCCTTTTCAGATTCACAAAATTCATACATCTAAATCTACTTGTAATTTTATGGCTATATTCTGTAGGCCTTTATACAGCTTATAACTTTGACTGGCAGGAAGCAATGAAACAGATATATCAAAGAGCCCTGAAGGCAGCAAGTGATTTTGGTTACCAAAAAGAGAGTCCTGAGTAAGTCCTTCTGCATTCACTTGGTTCTATTATGTAGAAGAATTGCCAATATTGGCTCTGATTTAAGTTGCCCTTTTTCTTCTCTGGATTGTGTGGAAGTGAGGGCATTTAAAATTGCATTTGATTAATTATTCATATTTTCAATTTTTTTTTCATGAAACTAACAGATACAGTTAAGGATTGGATGAAATCCAACATAACTTTCTTTCTTCAATTAATAAGCTCTTGGTTACCAAGAATTTTGTTTAGTGATAATGCCACAATTTGGTGAGCTAACTGCACAAGAGCTTGAATTTTTCTTATTCTGGTCCTTGTCCTTTGACAGAGCTTTGGTACATGGAGCTGTCATATCTGCATTTCTGGCTATTGCTCAAGCTATGACTGATCAAGGATGTGTATAGCAGTCGAGGGTGATGTATATGATTGTTTCTGTGCTCTGCTGGTTCAGTAAAGTTCTCAAAGAACATTCCCTGGCAGGTTCTGGACATCATTATTCACAGTACGATATTGATTGTTATTATCCATCTGAGCTGAGGAAAGAAGACCCAAAAAAAAAGAGAGAAGACTGCAGATGTCTTGCAACATATGTGTAATAGTAACCAGCCGTAAAGTGGGTAATTAGTCCGGAATTTATCGGAGCACATTTGGTGTAAAAAAAAAAAAAAAAAAAGGGAACCGTGTAGTTATAGCTGTAGCGTAGGAAGAGCCTCCAGAAGGGAGTGCTTATTCTTGGCACTTGAAAGCTCTCTAAATGCCTGATACAATCCTGTCAAATATTGGGATGTAACAATTTTAAATAAAATTTATTGCGATTGGCATTTTAGGAATGAAGATTATCTTTTTTATTTTTTCTCATCCAAACAACATTGTTCTTTCTTCGGTTGATGCTAGTAGATTTGTAAATTACTGGTTTAAAAACAGAGTTTGTTGAACACTTGCATAGCTACATGTGTGCTGCGGCATTTTTCTCCTTATTCAAGTCCGATCTTACATGCCCCTAATCATTCTATCTAGTTTCCCACTAACACAATGAGTCTTCTTTTAATTGCCTGCATGGACGCACATGTGCTCACACAAGAAATAAAAAAAGCCTTTAAAATCATTAGATTAGGTCAGTTTTGATACTCCCCATTGTCCTGATGAAGGTAAAGAGAAGCTTTTGTTTCTTGAAGCAACAGGTGGAAGTTCTCCAATTGTGGTTCTGAATCCTTTTCTTTTTCTGTGACGAGTACCAAGTATCGATCACATTTTCTTAAAATAAATGAAAATGCAATCACTAATCTACATTACCTCCTCTCAATCATAAAATAAGTACGGCAAAAGAAAAAATACATGTGAAGCAAAGTGCTGACAAAAACCAGTAGATCTTTAGATAATTATCGTATTTCAAGTAAAGATCTCGACACCATGCATTTCCATTCAATTGGCCCTCCTTGAAGAATGAGAAGAAGAGTCAGATTTCTCAGCCAGATAATGCTCAAGCATATCCTCTTCATCATCTGCCATTATATCAAAGAGAACATCATTCTTTGATCAGATACGCATATGATAAAAGCTTCAGAAGCATATTCATGTTTATATCAAGGGACATATATTCACTGCAACATATTATGATTTAAAACATTAAAGACCATAAGAATCACCTTCGAAATCATCATCATCAAGATCAATTTCCTCCTCATCTTCCTCGTCAGATTCTTCATTAACTGCAGCTGCACCTTTCTGCAGAAGAAAATCTTTCATTTATTTATGTGAAATAAAGTTTATTCACCAAGAAACAAAGATTAACATGGGTTATCCAAATTATGCTATCTAGATTCAAATGAAAATTACATAACCCAGACTCTCAACGTTCATATAAATAGGATTTTGACTGCATGTATTGATATATCTGTAGTCCAACTTCACCTTTGATATCAATTGCACTTGTATAAGGAATTAGAGGATTCAATTTATTTGAAAAGAGAAGAGTAATAGGTCTTACAGACTTTGAAATTATTTGGAGATTCCAGGGTCGACACAATCATGAATCATCCTATACACTAAGTCAAGATTCATAGAAACTACCATAAACTCAAATGATGAATTACCTAGCTAGCTCAGCCAAAGAATTTAAAGAATACTGGAGTTAGAGCAATTATTTTCCATTTTGATGAGTCAATTACATATAACAGGATTACATTTATTATCACCTATAATCTCAAATCAATTGTTAATTGAAAATGTCTAAAGCTCTATTAGTTATAGGTAAGAGTGCCAACCTAATAACTGCACAGCCATAAAATACTGGAAACTAATAGCAATCAATGGTTAATTATGGAAGCTTTATATTATGCACAAGTTTCTAGAATACAATTAAATGAAGTTATGCATATCTAAATTTCATATATCCATTTCTTAGTAGGAACATACTGCTCTTCCACTTTCAAACCACTGTTTGCCTGCAAGCTTTTTCTCCTTGGGAGCCGTAAGAGCAGACTCGGGCATCAACCTGAAAAATTGAGCCAGTCATTTTTCATGGATCAATGTTTCAGATATAATATATTTGAGTAACCTGCTTCTATTTGAAAAAGTATTACCAGGTGGTACAGGAACATGCATCAATATGTGAGTTAAATTAACAATTGATTAATCATGCTGATTTCTTTAATCTTTCAATGTCACACAAAGAATTCATGGATATTAAGAACCATATAAATCATTGAAACAAATACGAAACAAATCTCATCAAGGCCCTGCAATTCATTTTGTAGTAAATTCCGATGCACTATTACCATTTTTTTTTCCTGTTTCTTTGCTCCTTGGATGGTTAATTTTTCAGTAAACCATGTGACAATGTGATACTTTATGGATGCCAAGCCCATAATACAGATAAAATTCATTTTTCTTAGCATGAAATCATACACCTTACATACATGAATCACGCACGCTATCTAGGGCTCCCAAAAGCCTAAGAGGCAATTCCGATTTTCTTCGAGGTAACACCTCCCAACTAGAAAATTTATAAAAATAATTGCATTTTGAAGTTCAAAAACACCACAAAATATTGCTAGCTTCTTCCATAACAAATCCTGAGTGCTAAAATAGCATTAGTAATTAGCAAGGGTGGTTAGTTATTTGGAAGCTTTGTATTCCTGAGAAGGTGCAGAACTTTTTATGGTGAGCAGCTTCTGATTCGTTGCCTACCAATCTTGCGTTGGCATCCAGGAGAGTTCCTGTCTCTTTAGCTTGCACGCTATGTTCTAACGCTGATGAACTTTGTATGCATGTGTTGAGTGATTGTTGTTTTACTAGGCAAGTGTGGATGGTATCTTCTTTACCAGTCTTTTGTCCCTCTCATACATCTGTTTTTGATTGGTTTCAATGTTTATTTTCTCACCTTAAAGTAGATGAGAGGGAATTGTTTGCAATTATCTGTTGGAATTTATGGAATCATAGGAACAAGTATGTTTGGCAAGGGCATAGATGGTTAGCTCGTGATGTTTTGAATATGTCGGGTCAGTTTATTCATCGGTGGAAGTTTGCTAAAGGCTTACAGCTGGGTTCTTCTGATTTAATTGAGCATTCAGGCAGTGATGTTGTGTGGGGGAAACCAATGCAGGTTGGTTGAAGATGAATGTCGACGCTGCAGTTTTTGCTGATATGCATAGTGTGGATCTTGGAGCTGTAGTGCGGGATCACTCAGGCCAATTTGTTTGTGCTTTCTCTAAGCATCTTCGCGGTGCTTTCACTCCTAAAGAGGCGGAGGCACTGTCCATCTGAGAAGCCTTGAGTTGGCTTAAAGAATTCTACTCAGATCAAGTGATTGTGGATAGTGATGCGCTTCAAGTGGTGAATCTGTTTCATGTCCCAGATAATGTTTCCTCTGTGGGTTTACTTGTAGAGGATAGTTGTTCTCTTTTCCAGTTTTTTAATCATGTTAATGTTTGTTTTGTACATTGGTCTGCAAATGAGGCTGCCCATCTCTGTGCTAAGGGAGCTCGTTTTGTGTCTGATCGATTGGAGTGGTCCTCTACTCCAGACTTTCTTATTGATGTATTAGCTCGTGAGAGCTCTTGATTAATGCATATTTCTTTTCAAAAAAAAAAATAGCATTACAATAACAGAACTTACTTAGCTCGCTCAAGAGCCAATTCTGCTTCAAATCTTTCTCTCCACGCCAGAAATGTCTCAACAGTAACAGGTTCTCCATGTGGTACAATTATCTGTTAAAAGAAAAGTGAGAAGCAGCCCCTTGAAAAAGTTGTAAGCAACAAGTAAGCTAACATCTGAACTTATAGGTGCATTTCGCTAAAGAATTATTGGAAAAATAAAGCATGCTTAGACTTGATTCTAGCTAGCATTTAACTGCCAAACTGGTGGAAATCAAAATCAGAAGACATTCATACCTCATCTTTTACTGCCTCATCATCTTCAATATTCTCATTGCTAGCATCTTGACTGTATTTTTCAGACAGCCACTCTTTAGCTGATGTAACCAGCGTGTAGACCATAGCCATACCAAGATTTTCAGATGCCTGTGAAACATCACTATTTAGTGAAACAACCTGTGTCACCAGACAATTCTGGAGCTGTACATCCAATTTCATGAACGCATTTTAACCAATTAAAATGAGTCAATGATACTGCATAATAATCTGTTTCACCAATCAAAAATACCTTTGCCCCAGCAAATCTAGAACATAATATTGGCTACTCTGCAGAACATTTTGCTAAACCTAGAAAATTCAAAGTATTTTTAATCAGCCTTGAAAACTAAAGCTGCTTTCAAGGGTTTTATTGGACATTATTCTGTAGAAGGGAGGATGGAATGGATAAAGTATACCAACTTTCTTAAACATTTCTAAGTACACTAAATTGTAAGAGTGCTAAACTGTAAGTACTAGAACTTGAAATACTCTGAAAAAGAATGAGTAGAGAAAAGGAAAAAGCGCCTAGTACCTCTTGTTCAAGCTTTTCTTTCAAAGCTCTAAGATCACCTGTTTGTATACCTCGTATGCTGCAAAGAGAGAGAGAGGAAATTCAGATGTAGCAAACTTTCAACACATGATTTACCCACGTAATACCCAATCAATAGTTCATACAGCTATTATTAATTTTGCCCAAAATTACACAATTACATATAGTTCTTGCCCCACATACTCCAAGACCATTTGAACATTTTACAAATTTCCTTCATTATTTTGGCATTTGGGATGATTTTAGAGTTTTCTAGGATCATAAAAATCTTAAGTTCATTTTCTTCGAGGTCAAGCCCTTTGACAATTATTAGAAATATTCGTTAGATTTCAAAAATTAATTCAAGAGTGTCCACAAACAAACAGCTACATTTTCCTATTATTATCTCACAACCTGGATAATGCTAATTAATTTCTGCCTAAAATGATCTCTCTTTCTTCCTGTCAACTCCAATTGGGATTCATAAAAAGAAGGTAGTCAGCAAAAAATATGATGATACTTGTGTGGTTTTGGAAGTATTTGACACGTTCAAGAGCAGAAAGCTGAGGCAAAAGTTCAGTTCCCATAGGAAAAAAAAAATTGTAGCGAACAAACTTGTCCCACAGCACCCTGACACCAGAGACACACTAACCTTTTCACATTTAGCAGTGGCGGTTCATCTGGATACTTCTCTGTATGAGAGAACATAAGAGCTAGCTGAACTGCAAAAAAAAAGTTTGGGAACTACCATGATGAATAATTGGGTATAGAAAACAGAGAATTGGCAGGAGAAAGAAACACAGCATGAAAGCAAAAATTCTCCAAATCATAGCGTAAATTAAAGATAATGACCTGGAATGTTTGTTGAATCATCTACATCATCATCCTGATGAAATACAAAAATGCTCCGGGTAAGTATACAAAGGAAGAAATTTTCTTTGCAAAAAGCACAACATATGAGGAATTTGAATGTGCCTAGGCTACAATCCAATTTGGATGCATCTAGGATGTAATAAAGTGATCCTTGCTAGTGCTGACACACCTACGATGTGTACCAACAGGATCTACTTTTCAGCTACAACAACAGGGAAAAAGGTATATTCAAGTTATTTATATTAATTCAATCCTGCCCTCAGATTTCATTGTATTCTTCTTCAATGTGAAATAGCCGTCCTAAAACATATAACTTCAAGTCCATGGAGCAGCAAGCCAAATGATTGATATCTGTAGCTAAACTAATGTGTTAAAGCCGAGCATTATAATAGTAGTAAAAACATAGATCCAATTTAAACAACTGAAAACACAGTATAAAAAGAAGGTTATTTCAGCAATTAAAACCTGAGTGAAGAGCATTCAAATGCAGGAGCAAAAAAAAAAAAAAAAAAAAGTCCGTTAGGTGCTTTAAGAGTCAGCAATTCAACCCAGATATGCTGAACAATATCCGGTGTTGTAAAGTATATTTATATATATATATATATATATGATACATTGATAGGATGAAAAATTACATTTACATGAGGACAATACCTACCTGTGGAGAAATTGTTATCTGAAAGCATCGGTCGGAAGTATTTATCCCACTCTCACTGGAATGAATTTCTAGAACACAAGCCAATACCAGATTACACATCAATAGTGGGTAAGCACGAAACATAAACAGGTAATCAACCACATAAAGTATTCATTAGCAGAATTGGTCAATACCTTTGAACTCATCCATAAGTATTGCTTCCAAGGCCTCAATTTCCATCTCCTGCTCCTGTCCATAGTCTGCCCACAAAATTTAACACAGATGAACAACACGTAACACCTATATGTAAGAATGCTTCTTGACTACAAAAGTGGTAAACTTTTTTTATTTCCTCAAAAATCTAAAAGTTAGAAGCTTTTTCTAGTTCAATCAAATAAAGGCCATCACACTCAACTAAGACTAATTTCACTAATTACTTAAACAATCAGCTCATTGCAATTAAACCGAATTCCCTAATACTTCCACTGATCATCAAAGAAACTAAAAAAATAAAAGAAAAATCAAATTGCAGCTTCTGGGTGTCCTTGCTTGACACTTCACCGTACTCGAATTGATACCAAAAAAACACACACACCCATAAACAGAAATCGGGAAAGCAGTTAATGAAGAACAAGAAACTCAAAGATACAACAAGCGTTCATTACCAGCCATGGTAGCTATGAACTAGTTATTGATCAGTCTCTTCTTCTTTTTTTTTTTTCGAAATCAATCACACTGTCAGGTTCAACAAAACCTAGTGGAGACTGGAGAAACGCACCGTTTTGAGTTAATTTATTTTTAATTAATTATTACTAAACACAGTTGTTAAGGTTAATTGCAAGAAAAGTAAGAAACCGGACCACAAACACGCTGGCTGTATTCGGATGACGTCAGCGTTTCAGTTTCTATTGAAGAGGGTCGGTGACTTTCCAAAATACTTGCCACGTCAGCTATAAAATGCTTTGCCACGTGCTGCCTCATATACGTTTGGGCCCTTTTGGGAAATCGATTAACGTCGCCCTTATTTGTAACATTTTTTTAAACAATTATGTTATTATTTTTTTTGGAGATTTTTAGTTTATAAATTAAAAATAATTGCAAATTCACGTAAATTATAAATAATATATATATTATTTAAAATAAATAATTTAATAAATTTATTATAAACTAATCAAATAATTTTTGAAAAAAAACTTAAAATTTTAATGTAATAATTTTTATTTGGTTATTTTTTATTAAGAGTGTATATATATTTTTAATAATAATAATAATATAACTGAATAAATAAAATAAATAATATTTTTTATTTCTTATGTTAAATTGAACAGAAATTTGTGATTTTAATTTAATAAAAGAGAGATATAGATTTTTCAAATATAAGAAAGAACTCTTGTCAAATTTTTAAAATTTAATGATTTTGAAGTTGGACATTTAATATCTATATAGAGAAAGTAATTATTATTTATTATAATACACTATCTGTCAAATAATTTATATAACTAAAAAATATTATGAAATGTATAAAAATTATCAAAATAAATATTATTTTTAATAATTATTTAATATATTAATTCATTCAATTTTACATGATTCATAATTTAACAACCATCGATTAATATCAATAGTTATCGTATCATCTATTAATTATTATGAATATCTAAACTAAATTATCTTTTAGCTTTTATGAATATTTAAATTAAAAAATTATTAATGTAATAATTTAAAATTGATCATTATTCACTATTATAACTAAAAAATTAAACATATAATTTTAAAAATATAATTTATTAATATTAAGATTCATCATGCTTGTAAAAAAATAATAAAAGTACTTATAATTAATGAAAACAATAATACGAATGGAAATGTTAATAACACCTTTTATTTTTTCATCTTTTTGAAACATAACAGCTTTTATTTTGAATGGAGATAATTTGCACGTCTATATCTATATCTATATATATATTAAATTTTGAGTCTTAAAATTATTAAGAAAAAATTTGACAAGTGTCGATTTCATCTTTAAATATTTACTTTAAAAGTTCATGTGTCAAATTAATAAAAATTCTGATTTTTTTATTAAAAATAAAATATTTAGCATATTTATTTAGTATTATTTTGTGACTAAAACACTATTATACATATTTGAATACTACTCAAATTCTAAAAATATTTATATAACTACATATTTTTTCACTTTAAATCACTCAAATATTTTTTTGAAATATTAAAAATTTTATTTTTAAAAAAAAATTAAAGTATAATAATATAATAATTATTTAGTATTATTTTTCAACTAAAACAATACTATATATACTCTAATACTAATTATAATATAATAATTTTAAAAACTAATCTTATTATAACTAAAAAATTATGGTAACAAAAATTAAATTTATGACTAATTTTATATTTTAATATTCACTTTTAAAATTTTATGTGTAACATCATTAAATTTTAGAGTAAACTTCTATACTATTTATTATACTATTAATAGAAATTTATTATACTATTTATTTATGTTAAAAAAATTTATTATACTATTTTTTAATCTATATAAATTATTTATGTAAATTTTATTATTTATATATACTATAATTTAAAATTTTCATTAATAAAATATATTAACATATAAATAAATAATTTATTAATAAGTAGTACGCACAATTCATGGATATACGACTAGTTATTTTTAACATTTTAACCATATTTCATTATTATTCTAAATATTTAGGTATAGATGGACTCGAAATTTCTCTAATGAAAAACACATAAGATTTAATGAGACTAAAATTGAAATATCAGAAATTTTAAGTGATAAATTAAGTGTTTCGATATTGGTGAAAAAAAACCAATTGATTTATATTTACACATGAATTAATTTAAGAATATTAAAAAAAAAAAACCAAAAAACAAAGATGATTTGCCCTAATTGTGGATTTCGAGTGAGTAACATAACTTAAAAAATTGTAGAGGCAAAAAAGGATACAAACTCTTACTCTGTTATTATTATTATTATTTTCTCTGTTTTTCTCTGGCTGTCTCTCTCTCCTTTGGCAAAAACCTCTCTTGGCCAAAAGGTACTGTTTTTGATCCAAACGTCATTTTCTCCCCTCTATCTTCCTCTGCTCTCTACGCTACACAGACGATGCTTCAACACAGCACACCACAACACAACACAATCTCTGTGAACATAAAAGAAATAAAAGAGAAAAGCTTAAGGCTTGTTATGAAATCATAGGCTCATATCCAGAGTCTCAGCAGCGCCCACTGCACAGGAAAGAAATAAGGGAAAAGAAAAGAAAAGAAAATAATTATAAATTGTTATGAGAAACGAACCACAATGGAAAGCTTTTAGATCTCTGTTTTCTTTATTTTTTTCTTTTGCAGATCTTTTTTGTCCACTACACCATTCTGAATAGGTCTTTTCTTGTATTTTCTTTGAATTTTTTTCAGTTTTATTGAAAGGATTTTTCTTTCTTGCTGCATGCGATATTGGGTATTTGTGTTTAGGCTGACTTGGGTTTTTTTTTTTTGGTTGTTTTTTTTTTCTGGGTTT